>JAUZNJ010051104.1:28682-86021 GCA_034780135.1 Jordanella pulchra | reverse complement strand
ATACAAAAAGTAAACTGCAAGTGAATAATACACCTACTCATATAATACAACTAAATCCCTGTGCTGTTAGAGAGCCCTCTGCTGTGACAGGAGCGATTTCTCTGTCTCTTTGTGGCGTTTGTGAAACAGGAGCAATTTGTTGTAGAGATCATCTAAAGGGAAACAGTTACCCAGCAGTTTTAATCGAGAAACAACCGAAACCACATGGATTTGTTTGAATGCTTTTATTATTTGATTCAATCATACTGGCAAAATAAATTCCGAATGTTTTCTGATATTTAACCTCCACAATTGACACAAATCTCATTATAAACATAAGTTGTCCGTTTCTGTTTGTATTTATTTGCTTACGTTTTTTTTTTTTTTTCTCCACACCAAGGGAGTACAAGTTGCTAATGAGTGGCGTTCTGTGATGTGTCTGCAGACGAGTGCTCTGAATTTGAAGGATGTGGTGTGTTTAGCAGAGATCTCATGAGTTGCAGCTGACATTTTACCCCAAAGTAGATGAAGCGTAGCGACCTCTAGCTGTGTCTCGGTTGGCTCTGATCAGTAGGTACAAAAGGACAAACCCAGTCAAGGATGTTCAGTCTGCCAGTGGTGTTGGTCTGCGCTGCATGTTAATTAGCAAGGTGTTAATACTTCACCTCGGCTCGGTTGCAGAGTTTTAGTATAAGTTGAAACATGATCCAAAAAAAAAAAAAAAGGAAATCCCCCGCCCTCAAATAAATAAATAAAACTGACACTTTTTTTGAAATTTGGATCAGGAAAACCGAAAGTCACTTTAATTGTATAAATATGTGGGTGTTTGGGACATTTTGAAACTTAATATAAAATAATAAAAAAAAAGAGTTTCCTGTTTGTAAAAAATGTTGAAAGCAGCTTTTTGTGTTTGTAGATGCTGCTTGAGCCTAAATACAAATATAATACAACTTGTTAGTTTGTGTTTGGGTTTCAGGAGAGTTTCAAGGCCACCCTGGACGCTCTTTGTTCACCTTTCCAGATGGGCTCCATCTCTTTTCACCCCTTAGTTTGCCCCATTTTGTTTCTTTTCAAAAACAGCTTTTTTTTAATGTTGTACTTAATGCACAATGAGTTTGTTTTGTCCAATTTAAAAAAGACCACTTTCCTAAAACGTCAGAACAGAATAACAACAATGATTTAACTGTAGATTATTCAAAGTTTTCTTTTTCTTCATAGACTCCAGTGCCATCGATTGTAGCTCTTATTCACCTGCTGTTTTGGATTATATGACTGATAATGTGGTGAACCCAAAATTTCCCTCATCCTCCTCCTGCTATTCGTTGGGTTCAAACACTCACATTTCTTCACAGAAAAGAACAAAACAAATCCTTTTTCGAACAAAAACAAACTGGGTATAAAGCTGATCAAAACAGTGAGATAACCAGCATTTGTTTTTTTTATGTAGTTACCTTGAGCAGATTCCAAAAGCCAAGATCAGAGATGTCACTGTTTGCGTTTTCTTTTTTTTTTTCCTGAATCACATCTGGTTAAAGTCAATATTGCCCAACTAATCAGTGCAGATCTTCAAATATTATCCAGCTTTACCTTTAAAGCATTTTACATTACAAAAAGGACCAGAGTCTTTCAGTTATAACCTTAAACTGAACATCTAAGGTTCATACTTAATGATGAATATTTCTGAGTTTTTGTAAAACCTTAAACTGGATGAAAAATGAGTTCAGAACAAAGCAGAGTTGTAAACGTCTGATTACTTTTCATGCACAGGCCTGAGGATGGAGAACTGGAGGAGGGCGAGTTGGAAGATGATGTGGAGGAGATGGAGGAGGAGGAAACGGGCCAGGTGTCTGTCACAGCTGGGCAAGGGGGAGATAAGGGCGAGGATGCAGGAGGAGGAGGAGATGAAGGAGGCGAAGCGGTGGCGGCGGAGAGATCTCGGCGAAGCCGGGACCGCCACCCGAGCAGCGCTTCAGACGATGAAAGATCGCACCGACACAAGCGGAAGCGGAAGAAAGAGAAGGAGCGGGAAAGAGAGAAGAGGAGGGCGAAAAAGAAGCGCAAGTCGAAGCATAAAGTGAGATTCAGACCCTGAGCTAAACGGCCCGTCGCTTTAGTTGGAAATGTCCTCCTTGTTTTTCTAATCATTGTTTGTTTTTTCCCCAGCGGCATGCATCTTCTGACGACGACCACTCCGACTTCAGTGAGGACTCTGACTACAGTCCAAGCGAGAAGAGGAAATACAGAGACAGGGATTACAGTCCTCAGTACACTTCCTCTGTTAGTATTTCTGCACTTTAATCTTGTCTAAGGCGTCACTAAGGGAAGAAAATGTCAATAATTCACTCATTTGCTTGGATCCTTTGTGTCCACAGTCTCATGGAGGCTATGGTGGGCCAAAGAAAGGCAGCTACATGAAGATGGACAAGCAGGGCTATGGGGGCTATGATGACTATGAAGATGACATCTATGAGGGAGAGGAGGAAGAAGACATGGGGGAGGAAGAGTATGACGACTTTGCAAAGGAACTCAACCAATACCGGAAGGCCAAGGAAGGAGGCCGCGGTGTGAGAGGTGAGAACTGAAAATCTCTGGTTTGATTCCCTGTCTTCTCTACATCAAGACGCAGACGTCTGTCCATCCAACTCTTTTCCTTTTATATGAAAAAATGATCAGAGAAGTTGTTTTAGTTTTATAAATAGACATCCTGGTAGTTACTAACCGCTGTCTGGATTTCTCTTTCTCACCTGCAGGGGGCAGAGGTCGCATGAAGAGCTTAAGAGGCCGCGGAGGAATGAGGGGAGGGAGAAGAGGGAGAGGAGGAAGCAGGGGACGAGGGGGGCGAGTCGGGAGGATGGGGGGGGACGACGATGGGGACGGCTATGGGGATGATATGGAGGTGAGGTTTGCTTCTCACTTTGTCGCTTATGTTTGTCCTTTACCTGATTTTCCTGCATAAACTGTGGATTTTGCATCTTCTAGAGTTATGGGTTGGTTTGGTAGCTTGGGTCGACCTCCATGTCTGTATTTTGGTGCTTTAGCTGTTGCTTTATCATCTCTCCTTGTTTCAGTAGACTGGTTGAACAGAGCTCTGCCTCTAGAACGTTCTGCCCCCTTTGTTTTCACGATGCTTTATGTGGACATCCTCCAACAAATAATCTGAGGCCAGAAATAGAACAGCTGGCTTTATACTCAGATTTAATTACACACAGGTGGATCTTGTTCACCGTTTGAAGGGTTGAACTGAATTTAACTCACAGTAAGTGTATCAGAATAAAGGGGATTGGGATGAACTAACGGTTCACACTCAGTATTATCTGAAAACTATGTCGTGTTCCACTTCCCTCGGAGATTTGTGTTGGTTTTTCACATAAAATCCCCATAAAAATATCGAAGATTTAAGAGTAAGAATACTAAAAAAAATGAACTTGATCTGCTCTGGATTTCTCATGAGCTTCTTTCTTTAACTTTACAGTATGGAGAGGAAGACTATGACAACATGGGAGAGGATGACTATGATGACTACTCTAAAGAACTCAGTCAGTACAAAAGGTCTAAAGACAGAGGCAGAGGTTGGTGGCGTCACTTTGCTGCCGTATAAACTAGACTAAAAGGTGATGGAAGAGTGTTATGATCTGAGGATTCCTCCTTTTGTGCGTCTCTTGTTCAGGTGTTAAAGGAGGCCGTGGTCGAGGCAGAGGTAAAGGAGGGCGGGGCATGATCCGAGGAGTAAAAGGCCGAAGCAGAGGGCGAGGAAGAGGGGACATGGGAAACGACGATGACAATAACGGGGACATGGACAACGGGGTACTTTTTTTTCTTTTTTAAGAGCCCTCATCGGATCTCAAACATGCACGTGTTTTAAAGTCAGTTTCTTATTGCTTTATCCAAACCAGGATGGAGGCGAAGGTCCAGGAGCAGGGAGGAGACATCATCACGAAAAGCACCAGGATAAGAAAGGAAAAGCCCTCTGCAAGTATTACATTGAGGGGAGATGCACCTGGGTAAGACCCCACACCGTGCATTCACTGTTTTTATTCTCACCAGAGCTCTGAGGTTTCTGAAACTGTTCTCTGTTTAAAAAAAAGTAACCCTATTGAACGTTTCTAACCACCAGGGGGACCACTGCAATTTCAGCCACGACATCGAGCTCCCCAAGAAGAAGGAACTGTGTAAATTTTACATCACTGGATTCTGCGCCCGCGGCGACCACTGTCCCTACATGCATGATATCCTTCACTGAGATCTCTTAGATACTTCTGTTCAGAGATGCCGGAAAGTTTGAGTCCTTTGGGGTTTTTAATGGATGTCTTTGTTTCTCCTTGACTCCCACTTCACGTGAATTCCCATGCAAGCTGTTCCACACCACAGGAAACTGTGTTAATGGAGACGAGTGCATGTTCTCCCACGAAGCCCTCAATGACGACACTCAGGAGCTGCTCAACAAGGTGGGAGACTGATGCCGTGACCCTTCTGGTTTCTGCAGCTGATGGTTTGTACAGAGAACATCCGAGTAACTGGATGGGTAACTGTGGATGTTTTCCGATCCGTGTTTCAGATGCTTGCAGAGGATGCTGAGGCCGGAGCCGAGGATGAGAAGGAAGTGGAGGAGCTGAAGAAGCAGGGGATCAACCCCCTTCCTAAACCGCCTCCTGGAGTGGGTCTCCTCCCCACTCCCCCTCGGCCTGTATCCATGGACACCAACATGGGGGCTGTGGACTTTGGTGGGCCAGCAGCTGGTGACTTTGGGGGTCCTCATGGACCCAGTCAAGTTCCTCTCGTGGGCAAAGGTCCACCGATTCCACCTCCTGTCGCTGGACCGAACCCCCCCATTGGTCCAGTCCACAGTCCGGATGAAAGCCCCTTCCAAGGGGGGCCACCCACAAATCCCAGCTGCCCTCCTCCACACATGGTTCCGCCGCCTGCAGGTGGTGGAGCAGGGGGGGCAGCGGGGAAGAAGATTCCTTCGTTGTTTGAAATTAAAGTTCAGCCAACAGGACAGCTGGCTCAGAAACTGGCCGTCAGGTAGGAGATCAGAAAAGAAGAATTTCCAGTCTGTTTATTTCTGAGGAGCAAAGACTTTAATAATCTTTAATAAATAAATTAAAAAGCAGGAAAAAAAGATCTTAATGTTTTCAAAAAATTTGAAAAAGAAAAAGACCCCAAAAAACTTTCCTAATTTGTTTGACATGGTCTTTGATAGCTTTGGTGTCCAAAGATAAAACCTCCAGTCAAAACAAAAACATGACTTTGTGTCCCGGGCTTTTCAAAGCTCTCTAACCTTTTCGGTTTGCTGGAGCGCTAAGCTAAAATTAGCATGATTGCTCCTTAATTGTTGTTAATCTGGCTCCTGAAATTCATTTTCATTCCAGTCCACAAAAATAATAGTTTCACCATACACATTAGCATCCTAAGGCTGACCCAGTGGTCTGTGGACAGCGAAGAAACACGGCTCAGAGTGGGCCATTCTTAGTCTCACTATTAACATAAATAGAGAGCATTAAAATGTTATAATTGATTGAATCAGTAAACCTCTAACGTTGGGGTCGTTTTGTGTGTCGGTTTCTGATCCATCAGGACTCCTATCCCACATCACTGGTTCTTCTTGGACTTTTCATTGACAAACATCATGACTTTTAGTTGTTTCTATGAGAAAAGCTGCTTCGTATTTGTTAAATCACACCTTCCCTCTTTGTATCAGAAGCCAGGCTCCCAGTAGCGGTCAGGCTCAGACCGCACCTCCTGGACCGCAGGGGCCCCCTGGGGCTGCCCCACCCCGCTTCCCTGGGCCTGCAGGCATGATGTCCCCTGAATCACAGAACATGGGGCCCGCCGGAGCACCCATGATGGGAGGATTTAATGAGGGTCCCGTCCATGGAGGGACAGGACCTCCCCAGGGTGGAGGGAACTTCTTCAACGAGTTCTACAATCAGCAGGATGGGATGAAGATGGAAGGAGTGCAAGAAGGTCAGGATGGATCATTGATTTAACTTGGAGGTTCTGATTAAACAGTGTTAGTCAATGGAAGCATCCTTTTTTCCCTCTCAGATGACAGGTTTCAGAGTTTTTCTGGCATGGACGACCGAGGAGGAGCTGGAAACAGAGAAGGTTCTGCTAACGGGTCCACGGCCAGTCAGGGAGGAATCTCTGTCCCGGACTTTCTGCCACCCGCTCAGCGCGTCCTCTTCATGAGGATACAGCAGAAACAGCAGGAGGAGGAGGAGAGAGCACGCAGGATGGCTGAGGGGGGGGCAGAAAATCCCAAAACAGCTGAAGGTAGTTTAAGAAAATTCATTCACTCCTCTGTTTAGGTTTTCAGTTCTTTTGTTCTCGTAATCCTGATGCAGAAACCACTGTCCTTCTGTTTTTTCCTAAGCATTCGTATCTAACCTGATCTAATTCTTTTCCCTCCTCCAGGTGACTCTGGGAACTGGTACTCCAGTGAGGATGAGGATGGCGGCAGCAGCGTGACCTCCATTTTGAAGACACTCCGCCAGCAGACCCAGGCTCCTCAGAAAACGGACGGCGTTCCGAGCGACTCGCGTCTGCCAAAGCCGTCTCCTGCCCACCCCCCGGCTCGCCCGGCAGACCCCCGCCTGGCCCGAGACCCCCGCCTGGCCCGCGCCACAGAGTCGGCCCACACGTCAGACAGCGCTCCGCCCACAGCTCCGTCGTCCCTGGGGCCGCCTACGGACCCTAGGTTAGCCAGGCTCGCTGCCTCCGCCTCACATTCACCCCCTGCTTCAAAACCAGAACCTGCCATGGTCTACAAGCCCCCCCCACTCACCGCTCCGGCTGCAGAGGAGGAGGAGACGGAGCGGGTTCTACGGGACAAGCCCGTGCCGATTCCTTTGGACCCGCTGATGGGTATGGCTTTGAGAGACCCTCGCTCTCAGCTGCAGCAGTTCAGTCACATCAAGAAGGACATCATTCTGCACCTGCCCGCCTTCTCTAAAACCGTCACCTGGTCACCAGAAGATCTCCTCCCTCTTCCCATTCCCAAGCAGGACCTCCTGCCTCTCCCACCAGGCATCCCTCCTGTGCCTGCTCTGGGTCCACGCCTGTCCAGAGCCCAGCCACAGCTTCACCCGTCACCGCCCCCCCACACTCAGCCCCTCCCCACCCTGGACCCTCCTGCATCCTCCTCCCTTCCAGACTTTGAGCTGTTGTCTCGCATCCTCAAGACTGTTAACTCGATCCCGTCCCAGACCTCCTCCCCTCCTCATGTTCCCACTCCCCCCCCTGCCTTATCGCTGCTAGGTCAACCTCCCCCCACAACTACGTCCCCTGCAGAAAAACCCGTGGACCCTCGCGTACGTAAACCCCCGTCCGACCCCCGACTCCAACAGCAGAAATCAGCACTGAAGCAACCATCAGAACCGGCCCCCTCCGTCCCAGTTCCTGCTACCTCTCCAGCAGCTTCCTCAGGTTCCCCCCCTCCAACGATTGCCCCATACGACCCCAGGCTGCTCTCCTCAGGGGGGTCAGGCCGCAGTGTGAGTGCAGGGGCACCAGGGGGCGCCAGTGTGCTGAGCAGCATCAGCCTTTATGACCCACGGACTAACAAACCAGGGAGCCCTGGTACCAGCAGTGGCTCCAACAACTCCCCCAACTCAGCCAGTGTAGAATCCAAACCCAGCGACCCCCCAGCGAGTAAACCAAAGTCCAAGGAGCCACTTTTTGTTCGGAAATCTGCTCTGGACCAACTGGAGCCGGAGAAAAGCGTAGAGCAAGGAACTGATCGATATAATAGCTATAACAGGCCCCGACCCAAACCCGCCCCCTCGCCTAACTCCACAACCCAGGCGGGACCTGCTGCTGCCACCGGACCTCAGAATGCCCCTGGAGAACAGGGGCCTGCAGGTGTCCACAACCTACCGGTGTCCTCGCTGTTCGGGGTGGTGAAACAGGCGGCCAAACCCGGCGGGACGAGCAGCCCGTTTGGAGGAAGCAGCCCGGCGCAGTCCGAACAGGCGGCGACCGAGCAGGATAACGGTTCGCTGAAGGAAGTGTTCAAAGGCTTCGACCCAACAGCTTCACCTTTCTGCCAGTGATACCATAGAAACAGAGGGCCAATCAGGTGGCTCGATGGTTTGAACTTTCATTTGGACACCGAAGAGGTCGGTGACCAACTGCCTGAAGGACACAAACGTCTGTGACCGGGCCGCTGCACTGGGGCACGAGGCTGTGGACTCTGACAGACTCTGTCGATGGTGAAAATTCAGATTTCTATTTTAAACCTGTTGATGTATAAAAAGATGTGTTCTCTTGTCTCATATCAACAGAAGACATTTCTATAAAGCAAATATTTTAGCTTTACAGTCGTTCAGCTGCACTGTTGGTGCTTCATGTCTGCAGCTCTGAGGGAACAAATCAGATTCTCTTCTTTCGTCATCTCAGCACCAACCTGTGTCTCATTTAACTTTTTCACTTTAAGATTAAAAAAACAAACACTTTTTTTCATGTTTTCTGAAGAGACAAAACTTATCTAAATATAAATTGATAACATGCCTGATTTCTTTTGTAGTATTTATTTTTTTATACTTCTGGGCACTGTCATCTTGTGCTGCCTGAGGTTCTGCTTCTGCTGTTCCAGGTCCGATCTAAGCTCTTAACTTTCAGTACTTCCTGTGCGACTGCTGTTATCTCTTTTTTTTTTTTTTTCTTTCACACACTTGCAAAATCTCTGCGTCCATCTGCCCCCTAGATATTACCTCACTGGCTGTAAAAACAGAGAAAATTCCCAATTAAAATGATTTTTTTTTTCCAAGGATAAGGACAATCCTTTGCTAAAGCTTCCCTCACACAAGGCTGATCTTTTTCCTTTGTTTGCTCTATTTTCCTCAATTTTTTTCAGTAGAGTTTATCTAACCATCGCTAACAATGGTTTTGTGTACAAATGTTAAACGTTTTAATTTATTTCTTTGTTTTTTTTTTTATACGCTCATAATTAAACTTGCCTGTTCTTGAACTGAATCAACATGTAAATTAGGATTAAAAACTCAGTGGATGCAAGCAGTCGGACAGGATGAGAAGAGCCGCTGAGGCGGAAGAAGCTCGACATGAAGGGCAATTTAATGTTTATCTTGTCTTTCTTTTGTACATTTTTACTTTCCTCACCTTGTAAATTTGAGCAAAATCTTTAACATCATCCGGAGAGTTTTTCTAACTGTACACTTTAAGTGAGGTTGTAAGTATTTAAATAAAGTCCGTACATGATCAGAGGGTTAAAACTCTATTTTCTGTATTTTTATTACCTCAGCTGATTCATCTAACGTGTTTCTGTATGAATGCCTAAAATCACAATAAAACTCTTTTCTCTGAAGATGTCATCAAGTGAAACATTTTTTTTTCTTTCTCTTCGTCCAGCAGCTGAGAAGTGAATTATAAATCGCTGAATAGATTTAAGATGTTTGCTCCTTTTAATTGATGCATGAAGTGACTGGTGCTAAGCTGTGGTTCCTCTGGATCAGCCCCTCAGCAGCACGCAGCCCGTTTCCAGGTTCACCGTGATCCCTCTTGACGACCAGCTTCCTGCTCCACTCCCATCCTGCAGCGCTGGCTCCAGGAAGAGCAACCATTCATCCCGTGCCTCAAAGGCTTCCTATCGCGCCCGGCCAGCAGTTGGCTGGAACCAACCGGCTCATTCCGACTGCTGCTCCTGACCTTCAACACATCTGGTGTTTATCACTTGGATATATCAGCAGTTGGTTTTTGTCTGAGAAACTTTGCCTCCAAATTTTATTAAAGGATTTAAATAAGCAGATGTATATAAAACAAATTGTGGTTATTTTTATCCTACTGTTCTGGTTTCCTAGAACTATTTTCTTTTTATTGGTAGTCTACTTTTAGTTGTGCACTAATGGAGGTTACCTGTTTGTGTGTGTATATTTAGAAGAGCTGATCCTCTTAAAGGATGACTTCAGCTTTCTGCAGGGCACTCTGCGTTCTTGTGGGGAGGGCGTGGCGTGTGAACAGCAATGTTGATGCCTCTGCTGAACCTTCAGACTCCGCTCTGACGATGTGTTGTGTCTCTCCCTGCTTGTTTTGGTTTTTTCTTGTGCTTGTTATCATTTGGATTTCAGCTTAATAAATGTGACACAGTGTTCCCACTCTTGACACAGCACTTGAATAGGAAAAAAAAAAGGAAATGATTTGAAAGCCATTTTGTGATCCGAAGAAAGCAGTTGATACTGTTTCTTATTTAAAAGTGGAAATCAGTCATGCATTTTATTATTAAATGAAATTATTGTTTAAGACCAAAAGAATTGACTTTTAGTGCAGAAACGATGACCTTACAGTCGTCCAGGAAATAGTCACTGACTCTTCACAAAGAGTATGGCCACAAAAGCCAACCGCTAAAGGTGCTGGCTTTTAAAAGAGTGCGTCTAGGCATGTTACATGAAAGTTGAGTGGAAGGACGAAAGGTGCAGACCAGATGGAAGCCAGCAGAACTTTCCCGTCTGGGTTAAGGAGAAAAACAGCTGCAATGTTGCTGTGACTCAATGTCTTCTTTCCAGATGTAGCTAAATTCTGCTTTTGACTTTAAAGAAGAGAGTTTGGACACAAAATCGAAGCGAGAAGTTCCTACTATCATAAAAGGTTTGGAGAGTAACGTCTCCTGCTGGTGTTGCATCATGTAGGTTTCTAAGCAACAACCCATAACCCCCACAATGCTCCCCAGGTGCAAGCTGCTCACTAATACTTATAGGATGGGTTAAATGAAGAGGATTTTGTAATGTGTACAAAACACAGGTGGTTATTCCGATTGTTCTATCAGAGCACTTCCTCTGTTGATAAACTTTATGGGGATACTGCCCATGCTATCTCTGGGTTTAATTGGCCAGTAAACAGTCCTGACTTGTTGAGAGTATATGAGGTTATTAGCAAGAGGAAATGAGACACATACCCAACAATGCAGATGATTTAAAAGTCACAAATAAAAGGAACCTGTGCTTCTAGAACATTTGACCACGTCACGTCCGCATTGATGCAGTAACCTGTTCAAAGGATAATCCAACCAAGTACTGAGGCCACATATTGTAACGCATGTGAACCAAAAGTACTAAAACATCACTTTGTATGAATGGATGCATAAACAAGTTTCGTATTTTTATTACTCTATATTTTTTCATTTTTTATGATTATTTTCATAGGGATGTTTTTCTGTGTTTCCAAAACAGTGATTCCTCACATAAGAACATAAGCTAAAGGGATGGCATTGCAGACGTGGACTCAGTTGTTTGTAGCCTGCGTTTAATACAACTAAAACCGACAATGGTCATAGAAATAACAAAAATTGACAAAATGAATAAGAAATAAACAAAACATATGAAAATGACATTGATTTTTAACCAAACTTCAACAGAATGACTAAAAAATGTATTCATGAGACAGGTCTGGAGCACATGATGACAGATGATGGTACCCCTAAAAAAAGGCTGAAAATAATGTGTCCAAAGGGACATGTTACATACAGGTGTGTCTGCTAATTAGACCAAAGTGGACTTAGTGGGCGATAACCAAAGAGGACATCATAGCTGAAAACAAACTTCATGTTAACAAGCTCCAAAGCTTCTGGGAGAATGTTCTATAGACAGATGAGACAAAAATTTAACTTTTGGCCAAGGCACATCAGCTCCATGTTCACAGATAGAAAAAATGAAGCATATCAAGAAAAGAACGCTGTGTGAAACATGGAGGAGGCTCTGTTATGTTGTGAGGCTGCTTTGCTTCATCTGGTACAGGGTGTATTGAATCTCTGCAGGGTACGATGAAATTGCAAGACTATCAAGGGATTCTAGAAAGAAACAAGCAGCTCAATATCGGAAAGCTTGGTCTCAGTTGCAGGTCAACAGGATAATGACCCAAACACCCTGCTAAAAAATACCCAAGATTGACTTAGAGGAAAATATTGGACTGTTCTGAAGTGGCCTCCTATGAACCCTGAGCTAAATCCTATTGAGCATCTTTGGAAGAAGCTGAAACAGGCTGTCTGGAAAAGGCTCCCTTCAAACCTGAGAGAATTGGAGCGGTTTGCTCACGAGGAGTGGAGCGAAATACCTGCTGAGAGGAGCAGAAGTGTCATTAACAGTTAAAGGAATTGTGTTATTGTAGTGATTGCCTCAAAAAGTAATCGCACTCCTAGTGGATGAATCATTTCTACACTCTTGGAGTAATATTTGTGGGCAGGCTTCAGAAAAGGTTTTCAAATGCTACTTTTTTTCTCTCTATTTGTAGATAACAGTTCTACCCGTGGTTCTCCTGGGAGGAGCAGGAGTCTCATTGACAGATACAGAAATCCCTCGAAAACAATGATTCCTTTAGAAGGTTGTGCAACAAAATAGGAAGTTATGGGTCCCCTCACTCTTGTCCAGGCCTGTTTCATGAGTTTATCGTTTCATTTGTTCATTTTCATTTAATATTTATTCATTTTTACTTTAGTCAAGTTCAGGTTATTTCTGCAACCATTGTGGGTTTTTCCTTTTATTAAACAACGATTTTGTCTACATGTGTAGATACTAGCTTAACTAAATAGAACCTTTAAGTGCTTTTGCTCATTTTTTTTTTGTCATGACTTTTTTTCTTTACCTCTTTTTAAGCATGTTGAGATACATAATACATGGACTGAAAAATCCATGCAGGATCTTTAAAGAAGCTATATGAGGCCTGCAGACTAAATATGATACCTCTAAAAGATTACAAGGCTGTTGGAAATTGGCTCATTTTTAATTGCTAACCATGTAAAAATCCAAACAAAACATATTTTTTTTATCTCATAAGAGAAGAAATCTTGTTTTTTTTTCAGGTCTGAGGACACAGACAGTCACTCTGGCTCCTAAGAGCATCTGAAATAATAAACATAAGAAAAACAATCCCAACTTTAATCCGCCTGTGTTCAGAACTTCATGTGTGGCCAGTTTGACACAGCTCCTCCTGACGTCAGAAGATCCAGAAAACAAATGATTTGGTAGAAGAAAAGACTCGACTGTGCTGCCTGTGGCCTTCAGCTGCAGAGTTTCTGATGAATAGATGAACAAACTGACATCAGTGTGTTGGTATGTATCTGTTCAACATGTGACAGGGTCCTTTTGTGGTAACCACATGCTTGTGGTGTATGTGAATGTATTCCTGTAGATCTGAAACAGAGGGTTCAGTATCTCTGTCTGACTGCTTCATTTACGGTAAATGTATAACTGAGATCATATGTTTTATCAGTGGGTAAAAAAGACTGGAGCTTTGCAACTGTTACTTCAATGCTCTTGCCCAGATACACCAATTGTTTCTGTTATTTATCCCCATTTCAAAATCTGTCATTTGTCTACTTATTGTGCTTGAATGACTTTAATTGTGTGCCTGTGTTTTTACCCGACTCTAAAGTATTTCAAACACCTACAATGAAAAGTTTAGCCTCTTTACAGTTTCACTTTCCTTTTCCATTTCTAAATCATCGATGTTCCTTGCAGATAAAGGCAACCTGATTAAACACAAAAAAGGAAGTTTCTGCATTTGGAAAACTGACGCTGAGTCTCTTTTACCATTTTACATACATTTTGTGCCCAAAAAATATTATCCTGTTTTGGTTCATCCTGACAACTTTACCGGAAACTTGTAAACCAAACTAAGTCAAATAAGGCCTGCATAACTTTAGATGTTTTTCTTGTTTCTCCTCTTAACTCCTGGATGAATCATTCGTACACTCTTGGGGTAATATTTGTTGGCGGCTCCTGAGATGGTTCTCAAATGTTGCCTTTTTTCCTCTTTTTCAAATCAAATTTTAAAAATACTTTATTAATCCCAAAGGGAAATAAAATTTAGGTGTAACTCAAATTTATTATTATTGTTTTTTTTTTAATCGAGGCAGGAAGGATGTTCTGTAACGGTCTGTCTTGCACCTAATCTGGCAACGCCTCTGACTGAAGACCCTTTGTTCTTGTTTAAAAATCCTCTGAAGAGGATGCTCACTGTTGTCACTAATCTTCTTCGCTTTATGAAGAATTCTTTGTGAAATAATCTATTTTATTGTAATTATTATTACTTATATTTTGTGAAATAATAATTAACTTTCCCATAGTGGTGGAATTAGCTTGGCAGCCTATTCCTGACTGATAGATGTCAGTGACTTAGTTTGGATCAGGGGAAGAAAGACCTTCAAGATCTAAGAAATATTACAGGTCCTTTAAGTGCCATCATATTGTTGAAATTCAGTTCAATTGTTCCAGGAATTTTTGTTAAGCCAAAGTTATTAAAAGCCATTGTGTTCCAAGGCTTTTGGTTTGGGACACAATATGCTGCTTTCTGAGACCTTTTAGCCTAATTCACGGAGTCAGAAAGGTTTTCTAGGTTATTAAAACTAAAAAAAATCAAGTTCCTCTCTTGACATAGGTTAAAATATTTTCTTAAGTTATCTTTTCTGGTGGGAACATTTGTTTAAAGATCTGAAATGGTTCAGTGTGACAAAAAAGAAAAACCAGAGGAAATCTGTAAGTGGGTCAATGCATTTTAATGGCCCTTTAAAGACAACAAACTACACTCTGAAATTTAATGGACATAACATCTTTGTGGGAGTTTGTGGGAGTAATACCACACATGTGGAGCTTCGTGTAAGTGTGATTGGGAGTGTTTGCTCCTGTCTTGGTATCAGAGTGAGGACCGTTTTCATGATTTCAATATCAAATTGAGGACCGTTTGAATCAAAGTGAGGGTATCTTACTCATCCTCACTATGCTTTTTGCTAATGGTTAGGATTAGGACTATGGTGGGAATGAGTTTAGATTAAGCTCAGGATTAGGTAATTCTTAGGTTCTAGAAAGGAGTAAAAATGACTGAAAATTATTGGAGGTCAATGAGAGTCAACACATGGTCCTGACTACATATAGCAAGACGAGAATGTGTGTGTTGTGGAGAAATTACTGTTTTTTTTTTCTGTCGTTTCTACTCAAGAGTCCCGTCACCTCTACAGTTCCCACATGTCCTCAGAAAATAAAGTTAGATGTTTGTATCTCTGCTGTTATGAGCAACACATTGCCCTTCCTGACTGATTTTTCTTTAAACTAGTCCAGGTTTATTATTTTCACTCTGGTTATTATTCGAAATCACATTAAACCCCACTGCCTAAATTAATGTCTCAAAGCCTAAAGACACGATAAAGTATAGACTGACAGATGGTCTTAACAGAGACACACAAGCATAAACATGATCTCTTTCATTCCAGTTATTGCCTCTCTTATCCTGGGAAGGCTCCTCCTTTCCTCTTTCCCCTTTTAACTCTCCTCTCCTTCCGTCTTGTTTTCCTTCCTTCATTTCTTTCCTGTCTCCTCATCTTGCTCTAAGGTTACTATAGTTGATGACTCCAAGGTCACTGCCTTACAGTCATGAAAACACATTCTTTCCATATCTCCTCCGTTTATTTCCTCTCATACTGGTCCCAATCCTTGTCCTTCATGGATCATTTGTAAACTAACGGAGGCGGTACTTTTCCTGTCGAGACGGAAACAATCACTGCCTGATGGATCCTCTCTTTCTGCTGTGAATAATGTTCCTCAGTGAGTTATGATTCTTGAGTGTTGGGAGGATCTGGCTAAAACAAATTCTGAGTCACTTTAGTTTTAATATGACCCTTGTGGTTGTGTCCTTGTTTATTTGAGCCCTGAGATTCCACAACTTTTGGTGAACTGAGGAGTGTTTTTGCAGAATAGGAGTTTTTATATCTTGAATGATGCAAAAGAACAACCTAAATAAACCCTTTATATATCTCAAAGTCTGTCTTGAGGAACCTAAAGTACGGAACATCAGTTAATGAGATTAATTGATGTGATCCAAACTGTAACAACTCACTAAGTGCTATTCCTTTCAACTTCTGACTTGGTATAAGTGGTGATAACTATCATCAAACTGATTGAGGCTGAAATTCTGGTGATGTAGTCATTTTTTATTTAATCCTATCAATGAAACCATTTTAATGATAATACCAAGCAGCTATAGTTAGAGTGGCTTGGGTTGTCTTGAGCTTCTTTATAGCTATGCTGCTATATGCTTAAGGTGCTGGAGGACATAATACCCACCTTCCCCTCACTCTGGTATGTTTTTCTGCTACTCTCCAGTTATGGCAATATTTGCAGATATCAAGACTTTTACTATTTGTTCTTTGTTTTTCTTTTCAGAGTACCTGCAGCTACTGTGGAGCCCTGTTGGTTACCTTAGCAGGGGGCTACCTGTCTTCTCAAGTCATTCATGACAGATTTACACTGAGCCTGGAGGTTTCTACCTGCTAAAGTGGCGATTTTCTATCCAATGTCAATACATGCATTCTCTTGTATGAGATATTGCTGCAAAGTCTGTGTCACAGTGCAGGTGAGTTCCACTGTTGCTACATGCTCGTCCTGGAGGAGTGAATGATGCAAGTCAAAAACTCCCTCCAATCCCCTGGGTTTCTTTTAGTCAACCAGTCTGGAGGATTTGATTGAATCAGCCTGATAAAATGACGAATCAACCTTATAAAATGTCTAGAGATTGAATGAAATGGCACTACATTAAATCTGTTAATTTTATGCATGTGTCTCTGATTGTAGATCCGTCCAAAACCTATATTCTACAGACTCAGTGATACTGGTTCGACGGATAGGCTCGTTTATGACTATTGTAGAGATTGCCTTTCAGAAAGTAAAAGTCTGCTCTACTTTTAAGCAGGCTGTTGACAAGCTTCAACCTGCCTTTTAAGTGGTGCAGGCATTACTGTACGGCAAGTTGTAACCATCATCTGTCCACACAATGTTATGATTTATTCATGGGTGAGTGTGTTGTTGGAAAAGTCTAAAAGGAACGTGTAACTGGAAAATGTAACTAAAGCACTGCTATAGAATTTATTGGAGTAACTTCTTAATTGAGGCTGGAGACAGTTCCATCCAGTTTAACAACTGCTTTTTTTTGGCGGGTGGGGTTACCCACTGGAAGCAGATTATTTTGTTACCAAATAATAAAATACTAAAAGTGAGATAAGGAGATAAAATAAAAATAATTGGTGAATCACAAATTTAAAAAGAAGTCCACCACCCCAAAAGCCCATCAACATAAGGAGTTGGCCGTAGCTCACTTGAGCCCAAAATGCAGCTGTTATAAAGAAGAGGATTCAAATCAGTTTTCTTTGGATTACAAATGATTTTGTGATTCCGCAGGGAAATGAAGTGTTGTAACTTGTGTGTTTTTTCAACCAGTGAAAGGCGGAGGGATAACCACCTTCTGATTGGGTTGAGAACAAATGCATAAAAGCAGCAGGGTTTATGGCAGAGCTGGAATATGAAACACTTGAAGTGTGAGAGGAAAGCTGTGGGTAAAGGAGGGTGGGATGTTCGTTTGACCTTGGGCAGGAGAGAAGGATGCTGAGCTTGTTCTTGAACTGAAACTATTGAAGAATATGTTCATTTTAATGCCTGTTCAGATTTCTGTCTGATCATCCTTCTGCTTGAAGCCTATGATCTTCTTCATCCGTTTCCACCCATCTCTGATATTGCTTTGCTTGAGCTTGATTTCCAGCCTCTTCCTGTATGTGTCCTTGCTTTTTCTCTTATCTTCAACTTGAGGGTTTCTTCTGTATACTCCTCAGTAATTCCTTGTATCCTTTTCTGGTGGCTCTTTTTTCTTGTTTCTAGTTTTTACTAGTTCCAATGCTTCGTAGGGAGCTGTGCACATTTGTGCACATGTTTGCTTGCAACTGTCAAGTCAGTTTATACCAAACCCACTACCACAGTGAAGAATAAGATCAAAGCATGTATGAAATGCATTTAAAGCTTACAGATCATACTGACATAGTTGTTTTAGAATCCATTGGTTACGTGCCGTCTCTGTCACTAGTTCATCACAGAGACACATGAGGTAAACAACCATGCACGACAGAGTCATACGTATGGGCAATTTAAAAAATAGTTAATCTAATAGTTAAATGTTTGGACAAAAGGAAGATATAAAAGCATCCAAAGAGATCCAGTTTCGGGAAAAAGAGAACACGCAAAGAAAATGACCAAAGGCCAGGATTCAAACCCAGGACTTTTTCCCCAGCAAAGCAGCAACGCTAACAACTGCACCACCATGCAGCGTCATTGTCCCAGTTAGCATTCCTTTTTCCTTAGTTGGAGACATTGTTGAGAGAGTACCATTGCACTAATACCCATTCCCTGGTCCTAGCATGTCTTTGACAAAGAATATTCAATATTTTGTAAAATAAAAGAAAAAAACACCAGATGGTTTGTCTTTTTTATTGATATATCGTCATCTAAATATAACAGTAATGGATATTTTAATCTTAATAGTTAATGGATCCTGTTAACATCCTAAAACATTTGCTATGACTTATGGTCCTGAGGTCTGTTTTGCTTTAGATGACTGTTTTCTGAACTTGGTAGAACTGCATTCTCCTATTTTTCCAAACTGGTGATGGAATGATAACAAACTATGACAGATGTCTTTTACCACTCATATTATATCTCTGACCCATTCTCTTTCTTTGATAAAGCAATTGAAGGCACTAAAGCTGCAAACCCATTTTTTATTTAGATTTTAAGGTGGGTTTTTTTCTCGTGATCCAGAATGTTCTTTGCTTTTTGAACCTCGACCAGTTACAAAACTAAATCTTTCCTTTCCATTGTTGCCATGTTATTACTCAGAAAGAGTAGTTGCAATAAAGTCACAGGCTCATTGCAATTGCCTGGGGTTTCTAACATTGATGTTTTAGACCTATTTGTGTTATGATCTAAATTGAATATTTAATTCATTACCATCTAGTTGGTATTAATATGAATAAATATCGTAAGCAGGACCTGTAATTTGTCACCCCATTCTTACCTGTACCTTATTTGTTGTACTTTGTGTTGATGCTTTTCAAACAAAGGCTTAATTAGTAAAATATGACAACATATCCCAGATTTAGTAAAATGAATGATAAAAACTGCCTTGTTCTTTTGGTTTCTTTGCATGCACAGAAAGCGAGGAGAGTCGCCTCTTTGCCACTGCCTCCCTTTTTAAATAGTTGGAAAAAGAATCTCTGTTTTTCATCATCAAAAAATGAATGCATTTACCTTCCTAATCCTACATTTTTGTGTCGATTAGTGAATGTCTACCAGAAAACAGCACTCCTGTACCAGGCAGAATAAAACATCTTCCCTCCGAACTGAGCTACGTCTCACCCACGAAAGCATTTGTTTTTACTGACGTGGTGTGTCCGGCCTCGTCCTTCCACATTCCCAGAGACTCCAACATCAACAAGCTGACTTCCCACTGTTGAGAGGGACTAGCCAGTCCTCGGTTAAATTTAAAATAGGATGGGGTTGGCTTCCTTCCAAACTTGTGTTCACTTGAGCAGAAATACACACAAACACTCTCTTCATACTGCGGTAAACAATGCCACCGGATTTTGGACTCTAATCTCTTGGCTCTCGCCTCAAAATGGAAACAGACACACAAGCACAGAAAAATCATCCCCTTGAAAAGTCCTGATGTTTTCTTCTGATAATCACTGTACACATAACTTTTACACACACACATATACACCTTAGTCCAGCTGGAAACTTTCCAGAGCTAACAGGACACAAAATGGATTGAATGTTTGTTTGTCTTGTATTTCATGCGCTAAAGTTCCCAGGTCTTTTCTTTCACTCGTTTACATACATGTAAATATATATATTTGTTCAGTAAACTGGACTACACTCCTTCTGCCCCTAACCCTAAATTAACATAAAGGTAATTGGCCATAACTCTTGAACAGTGTGTGAAAGGAAACGAGTGACGTTTCCTAAAATACTATTTACTTTCCTGTAGTGAATCAGATGAGAATGTTGATACTGTTCTTGTTTCCGTATGGAAGAATTTAACGCTTTTTCCAAACTGTAGGATATGGCGACAGAAGAAAAGGTTAAAAAAATTGTATGGTTCTCAGTCCGCAGCTGAAGAGACCAAACTGACACCTTTAAATAACAAGGAGAGGCCAAGGTGTGGCAACAACAATGTTGTCTATCATCTGAATCCAAATGTTTCAGTTTTACAGGAAATAACTCTAGTTGTTTATTTTAAAACAGCTGTTAAAGAGAAAAAGCCAGAAATGGATTATAGTATAGTGAATGACATATTGATATATGTTGGTTCAATATTCTGTTATCCTTGAGCAGAAACACATTGCTACCAACCAACCTACCAACCAGTGTCGGGGCTAAACACTCTCAGCTGTAGTTTATGACATTGTACAGTACAAAAGATTTTATTTTTAAAAATATGTTAATATATGTCTCATTTTATTGAATATTCTTGAAAAAACACCAAACACCAAAAAGAAAGTAGTTGGTTTTGGATCAGTTTCCTGCTGAATAACTCAAATTAAAGTCCCATCAGGATTTTTTGTTCAGCAGAACTCTTGTTAATCATGTCAAGAACCCAGATTATCAAACTAAATAATGTTTGGTATATTTAACACACTTGATTCTGGTTATTGGAGTTGAACCACTAAAAAACATGAAGGCCACTTCATAAAATGAAGAAAAATGTAGACAGTTCCTCCTTAGAAGACGGTTAAACAACAACAGAGAGGCCCAATCCCCAAAAGCCAACTATGGACTATCACTTCAGTATCGGTTGTCACTCCACAGCTGTGGAGAGTACTTGGATTGAAGGTGGAGGGTATAAATGAGCCTTCTTCCCTCAACTGAAAAAGGAAAGTGGTCTCTGCTATGACAACACAGAGACGCCCCATGTGCATGGGTGCAGGCTGCAAAGCACAAGGATTGCTCATTGCAACATTTGACAAACTCCTTTCAACCATATATTTCTTGCTTTATATTAAGCTTCTATATCATGCAACTGTATGAATGGTAAGGGGACAGGAAACAATCATAAGAGTAATTCCATAAATACGATAGCACCATTATTAACAAACACATCCAAAGTTGTTCACTGGGCTGACATGAAATCAAACATTTGTCTCTTTGGTTAAAAATAGATGTATAAAGTCATATAAAACTATTTCAAAGAGGATCTTCCCCTCTGGAATTGACTTTTTCTGTTTGTTTTGTTTTCTTTCTGCCTTGTAATTTTTCAAATTCAAACAAATCTGCTCTCGCTATTTAAGGGCTAAACGGCCAACTTGCCCTACTCATTATTTGGTTTGGGACAGCCCTTAATATGGTGGCGGGTTGGTGGCTAGGGTTAGTTTTTAGAGGGCTGGTCTTCAGTCAGAGGCTTCTCCTGATCAGCTGTAACACAGAACTCTACAGGAGATCCTTCATGCCTATTTCTATTGAGATCTACAATAACTCACAAATAAAACTATAAGTGTCAACATTTCAGTTACTTTTAAGGATTAATAGTTAGTTTTCAATTAAATAGAATTTGAATTCAGGACCAGAATTTAAAATACTGCTTTTATTTTTTTTTTCTTCCATGCACCTACACTTCATTTATGGCCTCTTTGAGTGATTTTATGATGTGGCCACTAATATGAAGCCTCTAAATTTTCTCAATAATGGATCTCAAAGCCTTCGAAATGGCTTTGTAACCTTTTCAGTTTGACTAATGTCAATGGCTTTGTTTCGCGTCTTCTTAAAGTTCTTTAGATTTGGACATGTATGGTATTATTCAAGATTTTTTGGACCCTACATTATTTAGTTGGTCTGCATCTAGAGTGATTTCTTAATTATTGGGTTTGAAAATAATTACAAGTAGGTGTGACTTGGAAAATTTAACCAAAAGAGTGTTATATTATGATTAATTAAGAGGGTTCTATGATATCTATTCTCGGGGGCAGGTCTGTTTAAGTGTTTTTTTTCTTTCTGATAGTTAAATTGCTGTGATCTAAAATAGATATGAAAATTTAGGCTGATAGTGATCGTGCTAATATGGTCAACCACTGGTACTTACCAATTCTATATATATAGTCGCATGACCAAACATTTATGTTCAGCAAATCAATATTCTATACATAAAATTGAAAGCAATTTGGCATCAAATACTACTCTGCTATTTGGCCTTTTTATTCCCACCCTACACTCATTTCTAGATAAATATTTGTATTTTTATTTTTCAGTGTTAACATATTTTTTTCCGGGGATACCAATTTCATCCTCATGGCCATTTGCTTGTTTATTTGTTGGTGGAATATTGAATATTTGGTTTGAACTGACTGTACATCATGTCCACATTCAGGTTTTAAAAACGTAAATAACAACATATTCTGTGTCCCTGCCTCACTCAGAGTCAGCGATATGTAAAAAATCTGCCATCCGGTCCTGTCCCCTCCTCTCTTTCTCTGCTGCTGTCTATTTTTGTATGTTGGTTCCAGTCGGGGGATGACTCTGACTCCTGAGACGACCTCGGGGCTTTAAAAGAGAGGAAGAGGGGGAGGAGAGCAAACGAAGGAAAGGACAGTGGGAAAAGGAAGGCAGCAAGAGAGAGTTGTCATCCCAGAATGAGGAGAAAGCGACAGGCAGAGATTTGAACATGTTGATGTGAAATTTCCAATTTCCTGAGTTGTTTTGCTCTTGTCTAACATTATTCATTCTTTTGCTTTTATTACTTGTTCATTCTTTAGAAAATACTGCTGGAAAAAGACTGTAGAGGGGGAAGCTTTTAATACTGAGGAACTTTCTAACACTATCGTGGGACTTCATTAAAAACAGTGAATCTTACCACTTTCACTCTCACCTGAATTTAGCTTCAGTATCCTTCCACTTTCTGTTATGTTTTACTACCAATCAAACTTCCCCAACATTAAGTTAACAGATACAAAGTAATTTGACATTGAAAGAGATATTCCCCTTTTCTTTAGTTTTTTGATGATAGATTTAATTTAGCTGATGAAAGCTTTTGGAAAAGACGTTTCCTTTAAAAACCCAGGAGAAATTTCTCAGCACACTGCCCACTCTGTATGGCATTAACTCAAGGACTACAGAGAGTGACAGGCAGGTGTGTCCCTCCCACCTGAAGCTCATTTTGGCCAATAAGGAAGGGAATCCAGAAGAGCAGAGCCCCTCAGAGGCCAGATAAGTTCTCCCAATAGAGTGGTTGCCTTGCTAACTCTGTTAGCAGGTAGCCTCCAACTTATTTCAATCCCAATATGTCAAATCCAACTTCTTTTACAAAACTCTTCTGCTCAGTGCTGCCTTGGAACCTGCTCCTGAGCCTGAAAGAGACCTTCAGTTCTCTTTGTTTAAAAAAAAATGATTGAAACTTTCCTCAGCTGTCTATAAAGGAGACTTGAATGGAATTAAAGGTTCTATATTTTATTTTTTTCAGTTTCCCCTTCTTGTGTGTTTTGAGGGTTTTATGTTCTTCCCTGATGTCCTCCGCCATCACCTCAGAGGCTCGGCGGTTTCCACTGATCACAGAAATCTGAGTGGAAACACATGGAGCCTTATTTTCTAACAGATTCCCAGAATTCCTGCATGTGAAGTCACTCGTCTCCTCTTTGAGTCATTCTACTAGGGAATGGAAACCTTTCGCTTAGCATAAACCACGGTAAGGCAGCGTAATAGTGGGGATGAAACATAATTAAGGTCAATAGATTTTCAAGGACTTTCCTTGTAGATAAATGACAGCAGGGTTTATCTAAGTACTTTAGGAAATATCGTATTAAAAAAGGAAAAACGGGGTTGGGACTGCTAAATAAATATCCGTCAATATGAATGATACAGGCGTCAAGCTGTTTTCTTATTAATCTCTTGACATTCTCTTTTTATAAAGACCTTTGGACTGTGGCCTTTATATGAAAGTCAGCTGACAGGAAATGGGGTTAAGAAAGTGGGGGGAGGACATACTACAAAGGTCAGCAAGCTGGGACTCAAACATGTGACAACTATGTCACTAAGGCCACAGTAAATGGGTCACACGCTCCAACCCAGCACCCAACTTTATTAACATTCTTGACTTTGCACAGTTATTTTTTTCTTCCATGGGAATTACTTCAGTGATTTGAACATTCATTCATTCCCATGGTTGCAAATTGTTGTTCACTTTGTGCGCCCAGTGTTGGATCTGAGGATGCTATGTCCGTTCTGAAACTATCTACACATCTAATTAATGATAGGCCAACACCACTGATGGAGTGGATGGCTCTGGCAAACGAGAAAGAGAGTTCTCACTTGCATGAGCTTTGAAGAGGTTGGCGACTAGCATGCCTGGTTGGTCACCTACTGGACTGCCTTCTTCCTTTGATGTCAGTGAGCACAGATAGGCTAGTTTTAGCCTTTGGACATTTCTCCTTGACTTCATATTGAATAACTAAATTCTGTCAAAATAACATATTTCAATGTATGATGTATGGTCACCATGTTTCCAGTTTAGACATGCTAGTCGCTAACCTCTCCAGTGTTAACCCCAGCCCACCCAGTGATAAACCCAGTGTGTACTTGGCTAACACCAGCCTATCTGTCCGCATGCATAGCAGAGGAAGTAGGCAGTTCCTTAGGTGACCAGCCTATAGGCATGCTAGTCGTCAGCTAGCATATAAACAAAAGTGAGCACTCTCTTTCTCATTTGCCATCACCAGATTCTCAAAACAAGAGTTTTCTCCTGAAATCTCAGTCTGCTATAGCCTGAGAAAACCTTTAGATACCCCAGGAGGACTTGGAAATTGTTGCAGAGGAGAAGAATATCTGGGATTCCTTTTTGCAACTGTTTTTAAGCGGCCCAACTTTGCATAATTAGTTGGTGAAGATTGAAAATTTGTTTTTTAACCTGTTTCAAACATAATGATTGAAACAGGTTGAAAACAGGAAAACATTTTTACAGAAGTAAACTCTATAACGACTGTAACTAGGTCATACCTCCAAAGATGCAACCGAATAACAAACTGACTCTATCTACAAATGACATCATCTTTCTTAAGGTTTAAGCTCTAAGTGAAGTCCTGATCCGTCTGTATGTGTCATTGACAGATACACAAACTTTCTGGGAGGCAGACTGGAGCTGATTCAAGCGTGGGACTTTTCTCCCTCTAATCACAAAATCTTTTATTGTGAAATCTATGGTTTCATTATGAAAGATTTATACCACCTGTGGCCGAGGGGCTTGTTTCACAACAATATGAAAACCTCTGAGGACAGATGACTCGTGTGCTGACATGTTTCCAAGTAGCGTGAAAATTAAAAGCGGAGAAATCCTGTTTCTTTTTCGTTTTTTCCAGAAATTTTTTGATGAAAAACTGGGAAAAAAAACGATAAAGCTTTCAGTGAAAGCTGATATTTTTTCCTGTTTCTAATTTGCTAATTTTTACTCATTATTGGTCAGATGGATCTGATCAGTCACTTCCTCAGAGCTCAGGCCTATCCCAGCCCATGTTTGAGGTGTGCACAGACCCAAACCTCCACCCACTCACTTTGTGTTTCAGAGCTGGAAAAACATCAACCCCTGTGGGGGTCTTGGCATGGGGTACCTCCTGAAGGGGGAAGCTGGGGGCCTTCTGTGGGGCCTGCAGAACTGGATTTGTTGTCTTCATATGGACCCACCTCATACTGATTTGATTAGCTGAGGTCATTTCTGTGTGTAATTCCTGTTGTGTGATATAACCCCATCTGTCAGGGGAGTTGTGTAACTTTCTTCTTATCTAGCTTACACATTCCACCTTGTGTGCAGAGAGTGAGAACTATGTAGAGACAGGCAGAGATAATCCAGCCTTGTTGTAAGTAAATCTAAATTGAAGACACATCAAAAATCCCAACTCCAGAAAAAAAGGGATGCGCTTGGACTCTGTACAAGGTCAGAAGCAATAATGCTGAATTCCCAACACTGTTTTTGCTTCTCATGGAACCTTGAAGGGTTAGACCATGCTGCTTCAGCGGAAAAGAGACCCATCCTTCTTTGCACACATGCACAAGTCTGAGTACAGAGGGAATGGGTTTAATTTGCCTTGAAGGCGTCCTTTGGGGGCTGTAAACAAGATGTGTATGCAATGTGACCTGCAAACAGCATGCATCTGCATTCTCCATTTGTTAAATCTTCATTACCTGGCTGTAATTAGACTCTATAGGAGCAGTCTTGCTGGGGCCATCTGAGTGTGTTTGTTTTCTATTATATTTGCTCCAGCAGACTTTGACTGAGCCAGCAAATAAAGATTTTTAGGGCACTTTTTAATGCAGAATGACTACCTGTAATGGGCAGACTGCATGACTCTTTGAGGAAAAAAAAGAGGGAAACGTTTTGTTTAACTGACCCAAATACAGATGCTCCATGACTGACATCAGCTATTTAAAGCAGTGGTGTTCTACTTAGGATTTGAAGTTCCAAAGGTCGGTAAGAAAACAGATGAAGGAGTTCAGCTTTCAAAGCATTTCTCGCCCAGAAGTTATTTCTGGGCAGACGTTTTCTCCAAGTTCTGGAGAAATCCCTTCGAGCCCTGGCTTGGCTCTTTCTGGTTTGGATCGTGAACAGTGGGTCTGTGTATTTCTGCCTGCTGCTAATCAAATTAAAGCCCACAACTCTCCTCACCTCCACTCAGTCTGCCTCAGCAGGACACCAGCAGTAAAACGGCTTCATAATTACCCCTGGGGAAGTGGACCAGAACATTCACTGTCAGCTTTACTTCTGTATGGAAGCAATGAAGACAAATCTGCTTCATTTACCTCCATCTAAAAATAAAATACTTTAAACACATTTCTGTTTGGAGTTAAACTTCTTTTCTTTGGTTTTTCTCCTGTGATAATTTCTCACCATTTGACATTTATTTTCTTTACCTGTGTTCAATAAAGAGAAAGTCCCTGTTTCCCAGTATTGGTTTGTTTTGATCAATATATCTGGGATTTGGATGGTTGTCAGAGGATTTTAAGTCCTGCTCCCTTTCATGGTGTGACTAATCAAGTTGGTGAGTGTTGATACTTACCGGGAGTAGTGGTGGTAGCCTTTCAAAATAAAAGAAACAATGCATTGTGTGTATTAAACAGGTTAGGTTTTATAAAATATTTATTTGGTAGGTACTGCACAGCGGCACAGGCTCTGTTGCCTTGCAGCAAGATTGTCCAGGCAGCATGCTCCTAAAACATGCAGGAGACTGGCTAAAATTCACTCGGTTAGGAAATATAAATCTAAAAATATTTACAAAAAAAATTATATCTCTACATCTCAGTGTATTTGTCCCAGGACCATGTACAGGAACAGGTGTCCCACATGAGAGTACTACCAACCCTAGGAAGTAACAGTGGGTTCACTTCTGTTCCAATGGTTCATTATTTCTGGATCGTCCTCCCTTCACTGGCTACCTGTATCTTTTAGGAATGTTTTTAATTATTTACATTTGTTTTTTTTTTATTGTTTAGCTGACCAGCCACCTCCATAACTATTGAGGCTCTTACACAACCATTTTCCATTCAATTTACTATAAGGAAGATAATACTATGAAGGACTTTCTCTTTTTCATATATTATTATATTTCTTATGTTTTATATCTTATTATTTGGTGTTTTATTCCAGTTGATCAGGATTGTCATATAGTTTTTTTTTATTAAGATTGTTTTTCTGAATTTTTAATTTTGTATGGCTCTTATTCATTTGTTTTTAGCATAAATGTTGTACTTTGGTTCTTATTTTTATATATTGCTGTTTAATTTTTTTTTTTATTGTGTCGACCTTAAGTAATTAATTCAAGGTTTTCTGTTCCCTGGAGGACCAAAGCACCAGTAATTGTTTTGTTACCCTTTCTATGCTGATATACGTCAGTGGTCAGTACTAATATTTCTTTAAATTGGTTGATAATTTGTTGTGCTTCTTTCAGATCATTTAGCTTTATGCTGTCTTGGAGGTAATACATAGATAAGGAATCCCTTATGTTTACATAATTCAATAAATGTGGCTTATTATTTCTAATTCAGCTATATACATTTTTAAAACATTTAGATAATCAGGGACAAATCGTGACTTTGTACATTATCACAAAGGGTCAGGTAGTTTTTGATGTCTTAATGTAACAATTATTAAGTTAATTTAAAAACTGTGTTTTGCATTGAATCGGGTGATATTTAATAAAAATATAAATGTTTGATAACCTAAAAAAAATATGTGACAGTAAAAACAGACGCAGAGTATAATTTTGAGGCGGAAGAATATATCGCAGGAAACTATTTTGTGTTGTTGCGTTAGGCGAGGTGTGAGAATATCTTATTTTGAAAACTAAACCGGATATTCGCCTCCGTCCCTTTGGCTGACCTGATTAAACGCCTCCTTCAGTTGGGAGCTGATCTACTTTAACTTTCTCAGAGACAGTAATAACAACCCTTCAGTAAGAGGTTTATTCTCTGCGTGGAGCTCACGTCCGTGTCCGTGGATTGTAGGACTAAAGACTACCTTGATTTTCCAAGAGAAGAGACAGAGATTATTCTGGGGGTAAATACCAGTTTAAAATGATTGTGTTTGGAATGTTTTTATTTTTAACACATTTAAATGTGAGGTCGGTGGCTGCTGTTCAGCTTCTGAATAGGGCTTTTGTGTCTCTATTATTTAGAAAACAAAAAGAGTAAAAAGTGACCCGTGTTACACTTTTAATTGTTGACATAAAAGCTTCTAGTAGGCTGTGTGACACTCCCTTTGTGCGCATCCACATTGGCAGCAGGCAGCTAAAGTCTTTACACTTTTCAGTGTCTATTAGAAAGAAAAAAAATGTCATTTTATACATTTTCATGCAACATTCACCCTGCTTACAGTCATTTTAACTGCTCTGTCACAGTTTTGACTAAAATCTGAACATTATAATCTTACTTTATTCACAGATTGAGATGTTTTTAAAGTTGGTGAAATTGGCTAATAGTGATACAAAAACATTGCTCAAAGTTATCATAGACAATTCAAAGATGAATTCGTGTAAAAGGAAGGAAAAAAAGTAAAAGCTCTGTATGTGTAACTGCGTGGGGTTTTTTCCACAAAGGGGAATGTTTATTCCAAAGAAATCAGTCAGCTGGGGAGACTTCAGGGGGACCTGTGGATGATCTCAGAGGCTTCACTTACGTAACGCACACGAGTTGAGAGCTGAGGAAGTTAATTAGGCTTCAACTCCGTTTCTCTGATCACAGCCTTTTGTTTGAATGCACCCCAGGAGCCTCTTGAACCAGTTAAACTGCCCCGTAATTAGGTAAAGGCAACAAAAGGGAGCAGCTCTAAACCCGAAAACCTGCTCCCAGACTGATATTGCAACATGAAGACAGACATGAATCACAAGCTGAGCTGATTCAGTGGCCAATTTACTCATTGGGTTTTATGGGAAATATGTCACTTTTGGGGGGATGGTCCAGATGGACTTCAAAAAAAAAAAAAATCGTTCATTGAGTTTTTCAGGGCAGTCAAAAGTTGTATGAGGCCTTAAGCAGAATTTCATTTGGGGCCCCATAGGTTAAATTCATATGATCACTTTCTTTTTATCGCTGACCAAACATTCTTTAGGACAATATTCTAACATTTTTTATTCTTTAAGGTTTATCAAGTTGGGAATTAGTGCTTATAATATAAAATGATATGGGATCCAGATGATACTCAGCTGTGATAATATCCTGAGAATTATTTAAAAAATAATAATTATAGAGATTTTGGAACTAAATACAACAAGTTTTGTCTCTGAACGAAGCATTTTTTTCTAGAGATTATGACTCCTACTGGGATAAAATATTTGGAGACTTATATAAAGCTGTGACGGTGTGTTGGTTATATAGCAGCATTTAGTTTAAGGTGACAAATTATAATTACTAACTTTTAAATTTGCCATACAAGTAACTTTGAGGACATGTGGACTTCTGTTGGTTATGGTTGTTGTACTTAGTTTCGGACAAAGGCATGAAAAATAATACTTCGTAGGCTATATTTAATTTCCCTCCACCTATATCACCTCCATACCACTAGGAGCGCTGTTTTAAGCTGACTGGTGGGGGAAAACTGTCTCTTTAAAGTCATAGAAGCTCTTATAAAGAAATATGCACCTTGTCTGCCTCACAACAGTTTGTTTTAGGAACAAGAATATATGCAAAAGCTCCGACAAGGCCACCAACCACAAATGTTTATTATTTGTAGCTTCCTGCTTGTTTCTAGCACAATTGGTCTTATAATTAGCTAAGGAAGGATTACATAGACGGGTATTACTGAACTGAATTGCTGCTCAGAGCTTTTTCCAGATGTATGAATATGCTTGAAGTTTCCCATCAATGCATAACAAATAAATTAAGCTGATCAGAGGGAACGTTATGACAACTAACAGGTAGGCTAAAGGCCACCGATTGGCTACTTCATTGTGGCACCTGTTAGGTTGGACATATTAGACAACTAGTGGATATTTTCTACTATGTGCAAGCAAAATTGATTTGAATTGTCTGCAAAACAGGGTTAAATTCAGTAGTCAGTATCTATCAACATTAGTCCAAAGAAGGAACAGCGGTGTTTCAAGCTAAGAATCAGGACTCATTGATGCACATCAAGAGGGAATCCTGATTCAACAGATTGGTTTCTACAGGTCAAACTGTTGAATAATTTTACTCTGGTTCTTTTTTACCCCTTTACCACTGGCCAAAAAACCCATTTAATCGCAGGAAGAAAAAGCTTTTAGTGGCAGTGGGAACAGCTCACTAACCTGAGTCGACCTGGGTCTACTGACTTGGTAACCAACCTGGGTTAAAATCGCCTTCAAACGGTTTGGCTCCGATCGGCTTACAGTGGGAACGTCAATCCTGGGTTGACCCGCTAAATAACTTGATAACATTGAGCACGACATACGGGCGTCAACATACTGCACCAGTTGTGTCTGATCTAACAAGTCAAAACAACTCTGCTTATATTCGGTAAACATGGTGCAGAGTCAGAGAGACAAAAGACTGAAACAACAAGGAACACTCACTACGCCCTGGCTCCCTTCTATCTTGCTTTCCATTGTTTACTTTCCTGATTTCTGTCGCACTGCTGACATCATCGACGCTAACCCAGCATGATGGCGTTGCCAGACACTCAGCAGTGTGGGGAAAGAGGCCACGCAGCTTGCCAGTGTTGGGTCAGACCCATCTTTTTTTGCCAATGGAAAGGCAGTCAAATGGCAACTGGTAGCAGGTCGACCAGTGTTTGAAAAACCTGTGTTAACCCACTAATATCAGTGGGAAACAGGCTTAGAAAGGTGTCAGAAGTCAGATAACACCAGATATTGTGTGGTTTTCTTTTTTGTTGTGTTTCTTTATCCTTTAGTTAATTTACCTTTAGTACAAGACAATGAAGAAAACATGGGTGGAAGCCTCGGTCTCGCAGCCTAGTATGAGCTGCTTACTTGGTGTGACTTATTTTGTGTATTATACAAATGATTCCCAAAACGTCTCAGTAAAACTATCTACAGAAAAATAATTAGATCATGTGGAGTGTCCCTTTTAAGTTCCAGAGAGTAAAAAAGTTTTATAAAAGACAGATTTTTTTTTTTTTTACTTTACCTACTTTACTTTTTTTGTGTGTGTGTTGAGTCTGGTCAACGGAGTCCTAAAAGGAGGATTGAGCAACCACATAAAACTCAGCTATTACTCGATGATCGATGTACAAGCAGTGGGAATTGTGTACCTGCCGCTAAAATGGGTCTTTATCAACTCAAAGATTTTCCTTTTGTACACTAACTGTGTGCAGTTCTTTTTGAGGGGCCCTAAACATTCACTAGGTTTGCTTATATCTTGAGGCAGCCGTGGAGGTTTTTAAAACAGGAGATTCACTTTGGGCAAAACAACCATAGTAACAGAAAAACAAACCAAATCAGCTTAATTTTATTGTAAAAAAACAAACGGATTAGCAGACAGGCAGAGAGCTATCTGCATAACTGCTGCCTGCTGTGTACAGTTATACACAGGTCTGGAGAAGAACAACAATACTGTTTGTCCTAGACGATGATGATGATGATGATGAAGAGGAAGATGAGCTCAACGGTCCTGTTTCAGTGGAGCCCGGAAACAAATAGAGCCTGAGAGCAGAAACAGATGTTGGATCAGCCGCCTCCTCTTCCTCCTCCTCCTCCTCCTCCTACTCCATGGTTGATTGCATCATCAGTGTGTGTCCCCGATTCCCACATTGGTCAGGGATGCACAAAAAAAAGAGACGCCAACAAACCTTCCTTCATAAGTAATTAGGCGGACTTTGTAGCTAAACCCTTTAGAGTTTCAAGACATCTGATTCATAGTTTTTATCTTCTAACTGTTTATAGGGAGCTCTAAACAAAACAACAAAATGACTTTGTAAACATCTGGATACTCCATATTTTTTCCCTAAATTTTCTCTTATTAAACATAAAACATGTGTTTATTTTTAACTTTTATTATTGAAACATTTACATTTGGTACATTAGAGTTTGGAGTTAAATATTTAATTTATTAATGTTTTAAAAAACATAATCGACATAAATTATGTTTGAGATTTTTTTGCGAAAGGTGATATTATTGAAAGTCATCAGACTGGATAATAGATGGTGGGTTTTTATTTTCTAACTTAAAGGATAAAAAATACAACTTGAAATTATTATTCTGATAAAATTATTACTTTTATAATTGTAGTAAAATATAAAAAACACAGTTTTTAAAGTTTATAAGTCACCTGTGTGTTGAAACAAAAAAAACCTTTTGGTTTTAACATTAAACCCAGAAAGTTTAACATGATAAGTGAACCAACAGATGACATATTTTATTTAATATTGGAGTGAAACACACTCTTTGTGTGCAGTTTACAATAAATTCAGACAAATAAGCCTACAAAGGAAGAGAGACAGTAAACAATAAAAGCTGTATTTTAATAAATTAGACAAAGAAAGCACACAGTAACAGAGTATAACCTGTTTGTTATGACTCTACTTTAAAAAATCTGTGAATTTAACACATAATTCATAGGTGTTCTAAAACCTCTTATCATATTCTGTAGGAAATGTGTAACTGTATCTTTTTTGATGAAATAAAACCAATAATAGTGGTACAGGCTTAGAATAAAATGGATTTCATAAGAATTGATTGGGGCCATAAAAGCAGAATATATTTAATAAGATCAAGTTTGAATTCAATTAAAAATTAGCCCTTAACGTTTTGGCAGACAAAGAATCAAAAAGTTATTGACTCAGATGAAAGGTTATAGTAGAAAGTACGTCATAGGATATTTAATAATGTAGAGTTTAATTACTAATTATGTTTAAACCCAATTGTCCATCATTACTCTTTACATTCAATTAATTGAATGTCCTCTCTAATGATACTAAAGAACCAACTTTGTTAAAAATAAATTCGACATTAAACGTCTGCTGTTGTGCTTTTTTAGTCCAACTTTTCTTTGTACATAGAACTTTATGATAAAATAACTCTTTAGTATCCTAGTTTGGCTGTAACAGTGACGTATGTGAAGTTTTTCAGCAGAAAGTCCAACTTTGCAGAGAAACTGTTGCTCCACTAGTTCATGTGAACCAGTTCTGACTGGTTCTGGTGTTAATATCTCTCTTGTTGTGGTCAGAATTGTTCCAGATTTAGTCTGGGTGTGTTTATGAGCTCAGCATTTAATGTCCTCCTTTCAGTTTGCTGGAGAGCCTCATGATTCATTTGTTCCAATGTTTTCGTTCGGACTTGCAGAGCTTTATTGCTCCTTAGGTTGAAAGGAGGACTAACCCCTGGTTGTTTTTATTCTTTCTGACTTTAAGACATGTGAATTGGACTCGACTGCTCTCTTAGATGTTGCCAGTTGCGTTGCGGCTAATTGCTGGGATGTTTATGGGAATCGGTTTTGATTTTCTGTCTTGTTTTATATATTTTTGCTGGGAGGAATTAGAGGGTTTTATAGGCATGAACCAGTTCTTTTTTTTTTTTTTTGACATATTTCGTTACAAGATTTTGCAGGAAAAAATCCTGAAAGATCATCTGTCCTCTTTGCAACATCTATTGGGTTTTTCAAGGTTAAAAAGATGCACATGTTTTATCTCATGATGCAATCATTTGATACCTTTTCTCGACATTCTGGCTCCTCTCAAATGTCCCTTCCTTCAAACTACTTTATACTTTGTTAAACCTTTTACAATAACTAAGACTGTTTAAAAGTACAGTATGCAGTTGGTTTCAAGTCTCTCTCACTGCTAATTGTCATTCAGAAGGTAAAAACCTTGGGGAAAAAATTACATTGGATGAGTGGACAACTTTGCAGTATTTTTACCTCCATCCCTTACATGGTAGTTTTTATTTTTTTCACTTATTCAAGGACATAAGAATAATCTTCAAATAAAAAAAGATCAAATATAATAGATGTATTTTTATGAAGAAGAAAACCATGATGAAACTGCTGATCAGGCAGCATTTAAACACTTTCAGAAGATGGTAACAACCAGATGCAGTTTATTGAGCAGAAGTAGACATTGTAGTGCAGCAGTTGTACCATTTTTTCAATAATATGGCAGCCATATTGGACTTTGAGGTTATTTTTTTATGATTTGGCAATTAGAGGCTTCAGAATGATAAGTCCTACCTTATGCACACCCTTTTTATTTACGTCATAAAAATCATGTAAGGTTTGTTTCAACAAGGTTTTGAAATTAGCATTAAAGACTAGGAATCTGCCTGACCAAATATTCATTGTGGATAAAATACGTGGATTCTATGGCTAATGCAAACTTTCCACTGACTTGTTTTTTGTAGGCATAATTGTTTCTTAGTTTTTTGTCATTATTGCTTAATCCATCTCCTATGAATGTAGACCTTCCCTTATTCCCCCCAAAGAAACTTTCTTGGAAGCAGCAGTTTGTTCCTGTTTTTCTTATGCTGCCTTTTAGATCATTTTATCTACATTGTCACGTAGCATATATTGATGTATTTTTTTGTGCTTGTGAAAGTTGACATTTTACTATTTAAACATTGGATGGATCCAAGTTGACTTTCTAGTAAATGTGCTCACCTTTGCTAAACAAAAAGTCCAGCAGTTAAATTTTCTTAAAGATTTACGTTGCTGTGCTTTCAGTAGCTGTTAAGGCCTTTCAAATGACAGGTTTAATGTTCGGTACTTGTTTCTGAGCAGTAGGGAAATGTTATTTTATATTTCGAGTATTGAGCAGAATATCCATTCTTGGACAGTGAGAAAGGTGCAGCTGAGTTGAAGCTGAGCAGATGTTGGATATACACAGATATAAACTGATATATCTGATCTTCACTCAGCTGGAGTCATGTTTATCCAGCCCCTGTAAGTTGTGACAGGATGTGACTTAAAAAGCGGATAATAATACTGACATCTTCATGGCGAGTTTCTGTTTAAATTTTCACAAAATAAAATTTACCATTCGACAATAAGTCGAACTTGCTTCATTTGTGTGAAAGATTCCACCATGTAGACTTGGGCACCAATGAGAATTTATACATTTCATCTCCATCTATAAAAACCTCTTGAGACGTGAATACATTGTCATCGCCAGGCCCGCCCATGCGTCTATCTATGCCCCCCCAGGAAAGATTCATGAAATTTAAGCTGCAACTACCCAATGAATTGATGAAATATAACCAGCAGAGGGTGCTGTCTATGGTGTGGTTTTTGTGCCACCAGGTTGAGCACCACCAGCCAATCACAGATCGGTCTGTTTCATCCAATCTAAATCCGCCTTGCAAATACTCAGTTGGACAGTCAGGGCCGACTCTAGGTGTTTGCCCTGCAATCGAAAGGTTGGCGATTCAAGCCCCTGCTCTGGCTTCCACTGTCATTGTGTCCTTGGGCAAGACACTTCACCCTCATTGCTTATTATCATATAATGTATCATTGAAACTCAACCCAACAGCTTATTAGCTGTCGGCTAATAAATTGACATTGAACGCGGAACGCCATTGCTACGGCATAAGCATGTCATGCTAAAACTCTCACACGGACACTTATCTCGAAAATTAGACAAGCTGTTCTGACAACAGAAAAAATATTCAGAAAAGCCTTTTTAATTCAACTTGCCTTTGATAAGGATCTTACCAGGAAATGTAAGACAGAATGGAAGGACAGACGTTTCGTTCAACTAGACTACAGTTGTATTAAGCCAAAATGGTCAGAATGGGTCCAGAAGCCAGAAGCTTTTCCTTCTCTGTCTGAAAATTAAGGTGCTATATCCAAGTTTTCTATCCACAAATAGGCAGAAATTCCAATATTTGTGTTTGATGTTTTATAAAGGATTTTCCAGATAACTTTCTCTTTGCATTTGAGGTTTGTACAAAAGAGTACAAAAAATAAAGTATTTAGTAATGTAATATCAATTTCCATATCTCCTCCGTTGAGGTTGACATACAGGAGGCTTCGGGTTTCTTGGGTCAATGTTTTTTGAACACAAGGATTATATTTCATTGATTATTCATTTCTGTAAGCTATGGTTTAAGCTAACTTCAGTATTATTGCTTAGCTTTTTCTTGACACTGCTGAACATGTACATGTCACAGTTTAACGCATTCTTGTTTTTGTTATTAATAAACATGGTTGTTTTCATTTGAAAAGGCTACATAAATGTTATTGCATTATTTGCAAAGAATGCAATAACTCCTTTGGTAAGTGAATCTTGTTCACCATCAAGCTTCTGGAAATATTCTGGCAGGAAGTTTGACCACTATTCTCCTGAGAAACAAACAGGGTTTATTAGTATCAGCTGCTTTCTCGGTAAAGACGTGGCTTTGAAGCATTGTCCAGTTCTTAGGTAAGGCTGTTCCAGATGTTTAGCTTTTGGAATAATTTTTCTGTTAGAACAGCCAAATTTGTCAAACTGTCAACCTTCCACCACCATTTTTAACTGATCGTAAAGAATATATATATATATAACTATTTATAAAGTATCATTAAAGTGGCTGCATTTCTCCGCTGTAAAATCCGACCTGATCGTGGCCCCTTTTTGAACTTTCACTGCAGCTTTTGTTTTGATAAGGCTGTCTTGTGATGGATACCAGAATATCATGTAGCTGTGAATAAAACCCCCTCCTGGTGGCTGTCGGTGCTTCAGTCCTGCACAAATATGTGCAAAATGTGAAACTGTGAGAAGTGAAATACATCTTCCAAGCTTTTAATAGTGACAGAAGGAGCTTTGTGCAGGACATTAGTTGTGTCTATTTCATGTATTTATTGAACAGCAGTTATTCATTTTACATAACTGAGTTAAAACTGGTTCAGATCGTGACGGAAAAATCAGATTTTGAAGGTTGAATGCAGAAAGGTTTTATGACTGCTTGAAAAGAGAAAATATTCCTTTGTGAGAGTCTGACCATGAACCCATCACATGCTCTGTGCAGCTTCAGGAGGGGTTGTCTCAGGAGGGGATAACAGGCTGCAGAACAGCGAAAAGGCAGAAACTTAAAAAGGCAACCATTCCTGATGGTGCTTGGTCTTTAGGACCAATTTTTTGCACCAACCCAGACGTTTGCACACATTTTTGGGGAAACAAACCCCGCTCTGCAAACACCAGGGTCGATCACATGACCTCTGGCTGTGGAGAGGAGGTCATAAATCTCCCCCAGCCTTCATTCCTGCTACCTCCTCCCTTCCCCTCCACCTCATCTATCTCCTTTTGTTTTTTTTTTCCTCTTCTCTTCATATCTTTGAGCTTCTTTTTGATTCCCTCTTCTTTTTTGTGTCCCTTCACAGATCTCCAGTGTTTTGATGCTACATTCCAGAAGCTTCTGCTGACCTCAGAGGACCAGGCTGTGGACTAAAATCAAATTTGTCATCCTTTTATCTCATGAATATGGCTTTTCAGTACAGGAGAGGAAGACAGTGGGAGCTGATTTGAGGTCAATGCCTTTCTCCTCTCACCCCTGAGTCACAAGTCAGGCTGAGGAGCTGCTATCTTTACAGGGAGAGACCTAAATATTAGCATTCCCTTGGCATATAAACCCTTGAAAGATTTCTGCTGAAAGAGACACCAATTCAGTGGGCTTATTTGGTTTCAGCTGAATACCTCCACAGAAAAAATGCCAGCAAAGACACCCATCTATCTAAAAACTACAACCCCTAAGAAAGGCAAGAAGCAGAAGTTGCGGGACATCCTCTCAGGGGACATGATCAGCCCCCCGCTCGGCGACGTTCGTCACAGCGCGCATGTCGGACCTGAAGGCGAAGGGGACATGTTTGGGGACATCGGCTTCCTTCAGGGTAAGATGGACATGCTACCATCCCTGAGCCGGTCGCAGAACGGCCACGCTCGCTCGCACAGCGTGGAGAGACACATGGGTGAGGGGTTCGCTGCCAAGCAGGAGGCTCACAGCTACGCCTACAATGGCTTTCACTACCAGCACTCCTCCAACGGCCTGCTGAAAAACACTGTTTCCATGCCGGTTTGCATCACTCACGAGCAGGCCCCTCCTAAACCGCCACGCCTGCACCTGGATGACCACGCCCCTCCGTCTCTGCAGCCTCAGCAGCATCCTGAGCCAAGCCAGCATTACCCCCAGTCGCCTGGTGTGGCTTCAGAGCCCTGCAGAGACATAGCCATCCCCCCAACCATGCGCAGGCTCGTTCCGTCCTCTGGCTCCTTCTCCGAGGTCTCCTCTGAAGACTCCATGTCTGAGATCTGCGGGCCCCAAGATGTTCGCCGGGGCCTTAGCCTGGACTCTGACGCAGGTCTTAGCAATGAGGATCTGAGGAGCGAGCGCAGCGACTCGCCCTGTGCTGCCTTCCATCCAGCGGCCATCACAGCCTCCTCTGGGGTGCTGCGGTCCGACTCCATGGCCAGATTGGACCTGGATCTGGGCCCATCCATCCTGGATGATGTCCTGAGTATCATGGACCGCTATAAGACTGACGACAACCGCTGTGAGCTGTGAGAACAGAACTGTGACGCAGACATTTTAACATGCTCAGATATATTTTGTGAAAAAATTATGGATGAAGGGATTAATCTATTCTGGAACGTTGTGAAGTGCAGTAGTGTCGCCACTTAAGACACGTCTTTGGAACATAAACCCATTAGGAACCCTTAAAAAACAGCCTCTCTTTCAGTGCTGAGGACTTCCGGCTCCCTTTTCTGCTCTCTTAACGGTTAACCACGTGATAAAGACACTCAGAGTGACCTGGTTAATCAAACAGATGCACATTTATTATTAGAAACTACGCTGGATATACTGCTCCACAACAGAGCTCATATCTGTCCAATTTAAAAACAGCTTTATGCCATCTTCTGTCCAATAATGTCTTCTCAGAGTTGCAGGTGAAATGTGACAAACTTTGATAATATTTTGCCGCCTGCTGTTGCTAAACTGTTTGCAAACAGCAGCAGCATCTTTCTGACATTATTTCATTTCTTTAAAAAAAAAAGGATCTCAGGATGTCTTTATTTTTTAGGTGGTTTGGAAGCTTTATAAAAAAAAAAGCAAAAGGCGCCAATCACCCTCTGTTTAAAGCACTCTATGCAGACTTTCTTTCAGCCTCCCTCACATGAATTGTTTTCATTATCACAGTAGCCTACCATTGAGATGTTATTTTTTTCTGTATATATCTATGTAAATCTAAAATAAAAATATTCCATTTTTTGAAAATCAGCTTTTATAGTTTATTATTTTGTCCAATAGAAACGAAACAAACAATGATCAGCAAGCACTAAGCTTAGGGAAAATTCAAGAGTTTCTGGATTTAGCTGTACCACTAAAGATTTTCAGCTAACACTTATTACTCGTGTCTAAATCCATCAGATAGTTCTTCTATCATCACTCACAAAGTAGGTTGTTGTAACTTTAAAACCCCAAATCAGTTTGTCCTTTCTTCTCCCTCTGACTTTCTTCCATTTAGTTCCAGTTCGTATGAAGGAGCCTGAAGAGTAGCTACGATTCACCTCTGTGTCCCTGCAAACTCTCTAATATGTAGAGGCATTACAACTTCTATAGAAATGTTGCTTTGGGGTAATGAAAAACACACAATGTGTCTCTAACTGAACTCTCGCCAGTAGCTTGAGGTGGATGTTGTAGTGGTAGACTAACCCCAACAGTTCTAACCTGTTTTTTTAAACAACTGCTGAGATTCCTTTACTTCTCATTCATTGACGACAGAACTTAATGTGGATCTACACTGCTAAAAATACACTTGAGAGTTCATTTATATCAGACATATGAAAAAAGGCATTGTCATAGTGACCAGTTTTTAAATCTTGACACACTTTGATTGGTTATAAACTCTGAGTCCGTCTGAGAAATTATAACTGGCTGCTCAGATTTAGTTTCCACAACTTTAAAAATCAGGTCAACCGTGTAAAAGATACTAACACATCAAACCTTATTTTTGTAATCCTCCTGTACAGAATTTCTAGGTATCTTAATCAGGCCAGTTGTATTGTTTACTAGGTTTAGCCTAAAGAGATTTGAGTTAAAGAGCTGCTTAAGGACAGTAGTTAAAGCACATGATCTATGTTTTACTTGTATCCTGAGTCAGTATAAATTTGTCCAGGAACTCTAGAAAGTCCTGGATGGATTGCTTTGGATGGTGCAGATATAAAACAATATCATCAGCATAGAATGTCATGTTCTTTTAAATAAATCACAACAAGGTTATTTTTTCTTATTGCCGGGGCAGTATACTATCTGAAATCAACAAAGGGAGTTGGAGACAGTGGGCATTCGCGTCACAAAGACCTCTACAGCCTAATGCAATCTTCCAAGCGTCCATTTATTTTGACTCTAACAATAAGAGCTGATTATAGCGTTTTAATAATATTTATTGGACTTTTTTCTTCATCTAACCATTACTGCTTCACTTGTCTAAATATACTGAATTACTTGAAGACAGTCTTGTCCTGCCTCTTGTAAACCGATTAAATCCTTATCGTTAAACTCTGAGACAAATTAATTCAGTCCATTTGACATATAGAAATTCTATTCTTGACTCAGAGCTAATCTAGTTCTATATGAGCTACAAAAACATTAATTCTGGAATTTTTTTGGTATAATATCTTCAGACCACAATAACGGTGTTTTCATTTCCTTCAATGTACAGTTTATTGCCTTCAAAATTACTGGATTTATACCTTATGCTAATCAGCTGGCAGGCCGTACAAACCAGTGTTTTATTGCTTTTTAATTCTTTTAATGTCAATTCTGAATATGAATGGACTTAGTTATATATTTACATGAGGAAAAGAAAAGTAGGTAACATATTTCTAAGTTGGCGCTTTAACCCTTAACCTTTACTAACCATGATAAGTAGTCACTTTCACTGTATTTCACCCCGAACCAGTATTTATGTAAGATATTTCTTTACAAAGAAAATCTTGCTTAATGGACTGTTGCTTACATATATGTTTCATGGTTTGAATAAACAACTACAGGTACGTATAAAACGTGACAAATTGTGATATAGCTTAATATTTCTTGCCACTCATCTCAAAGAATGAAGCTTGTTTATGATATAAATTTGCTTCACATATTGAAATATTTCATCTAATTTGGATCATCATGGCTTAGAGAAAACAAAAACCACACTACAATGTCTCAGAAAATGTAAATACTGGCAAAAGTTCCAGACTATTTATAGTAAGTTGAGTGGAAGGTAAAAGTGTGTTTAAAAAAAAGAACTTTAGAACATTATCTATTAAAATCCATTCAAGTCTAAGGAGAGACAGAACACTGCTGATGCTTAGGGATCCAAAGGCAGAAAAAAGTTTGGTTCGCATATCAACTGGAAGATAATTCAATTCAGTTTATCTATATAGCACCAATTCTCAGCGCATCTTAAGGCACTTTTAAAAGATAATTCAGTCAAATCATACAGTGAGTCTTGTTAAAAGTTTCTATTTAAGCAAGAGCTACAGCAATCCCTCACATCAAGCATGCATGCATTGAGAATGGAGATGAAAAACTCCCTTTTAGCAGAACCAGGCTCGTTGTGAGCGGCTTTCTGCCGAGCCAGACTGGATGTTCAAGGAGACAGAAGCAGACATACAAAAAGAAGATAGAAGCAATGATCAATAAATACTTTACATTCTTGAAAAGGTAACATTAAACTAGCTTTGTGTAGAAACGAAATACTTAAACAAAGTTGGGTTTCATGTCAAAAGAGATAAAAAAAGAGTACATACAGTAAATCTGAGTAAAAGCTGATTGAACAGCTGTGTCTAGGACAGGAAGAGGGCTAAGCACTCCCTTAAACACAGTCATCTCCCTTGTTTTGTTCCCATTCAGAATCAGATAATTGTTTCAACACTATGCCACAAAGTGTTTCCCCAGCTCCCTCTATGACTACAGTCATCAAAGTATTTCAGCAGATGATGGGAATCCCTCTCATACTGGAAGTCGGAGGTGTACATAGTAAAAAGGAATTTTACGAGTCCTGTGCTGCTGACTACATGATTAGATAAATGACTCTGCAATCTCAAAAGTGTGGTCTGATTGTCAGGTAGCCTGTGATCCAAGGGATTGCTGATGCCTCAGGCTGAGTCTTCTGGAGTTTCTGACAAAGTGACTCTAACATATAAATAAGAGAATGGGAGTAGAAAATAACAGAATGATGTGAAGTTGTCTTGATGTCCTCCATAAGTCTAAGCCCATAGCAGCATAACTATGGAGATAGCTCAGAATAACCCGAGCCACTCTAAATAATCTTTTTTTAAAGAAAGGAAAGTTGTATGCCTAGTCTTGAATATAGACAGGGTGTCTGCTCCTAGAGTCTGGTTAAAGAGTTGAGAAACTCATAATCCATCTTGCTTGATGTCCAGTTTAAAAATTCTTCTCTCAGTGATTGATGATTTTGGTGCCATATTCTCAGCTGGTTCTGGTCTGCATAGTTTTCTAAAGTCCACAATCAGCCTAATCCTCTACCAGGACATTTTAGAGCATTTCGTGCCTCTTTCTGCTGACAAGCTTTATGGTGACGTGTTGTTTTTCCAGCAGGACTTGTTTCCAACCCATACTGCCAAAGATTCCCCAAAGAAGATTTAAAAACCAGGGTATCTGTGACGGTTCTTAGTCATTCAGGTCATGGTCAAGCTCGGCAAGTTCAGTTTAGGTAACTATACGTGAAGTTTTCTGGAAGACGTTTCTCCTCTCACCCAAGAGGCTTCCTCAGTTCTAACTGATGCAGGAGAAAACAGAGATAAATATACTGTAGGTGTGACAAAGAATAGGGGAGGGGGATAAAATAAACAAAAGGTGACTCTGATCCCTCCAATATGATGGCCAATGGAGGTCACCTGGATGGTCGTTAGGGAGGCCATCTAGAACCTCCGTAACATCCCAAACTTAAGATTTAGAGTCTGTGAAAATGTTAATTCATTTCATTAACCAATAAAAGGGCATTCTAATGTCACACTTCTGAAAAGTTACTTTCTTGGCACTCAGGACTTGGTCTGTAAGTATATCTCTCTTTATGTGAAATCAAGTCATGATAAATAAACTTTTAGAACTACCTTTACATTTTTAAATGACTAAAAAAAAAGTCTCGCAGTCAAAGGTTTTTAATATTTTGCTGTACTGCCACCCAGTGGTAAAAAAAAGTAACTACAATTAGACTCCTTGTAAATGCACCTTTAGTTATCAAGCATCTCCTGTTGCTTAGTAGGGGTCACGGAGTTCGAGATAATTAGGGGCCCAAATTATGATGTTATGACTGAGCATAAAAAATAGGATAGTTACGTCTTCCCACTAGAAAGGGCCGAAGCATAAGTTGGAAACTATGAAGGAGCATTGGCTGAGCCCATTTAAGCAAGGCAACTGCTTATAAATGAGATATGAGAGCATAGATGATAAAAGAGCCAAACGGACTGAGATGAGCTCACACTGCCTGCAGGCAACAGAAGAAAGATGAGTAGTGAAGTATGAAAGAAGTAATAAGAGCCAAATTCTGCATAAACCCAGAGCTGCAAAAGGAAACCTAAGGCATGCAAGGTTGGTGTCAGTATACATTGTGCTAAAAGCCTAGATACCTAATACCGCAAAAGCTTAAAAACCAGGTCCAATGCAGTGAAGGCAAATAAAATTTTATATTCTTTCTTATAAATACATTAAGTTTTTTGGGGGGGAAAAAGAAATGCAATAAACCGTTAAACAACGCTGTAGGAGTTCCGTCAACTGCTGTTTAGGTTGCCATGACAACGGTAAACTATTTGCGTTCAAAACTCCACTTTGAAGGCTACAAACTAGCCTTCCAGTTTTTAGTTTATTTTCAGAGGCTAAACAGCTTTTCCTGAAGTGGAACGAAAACAATGTCGGACATATACTCTGAGGACGAAGAAAACAACAAACTCGAGGTCAGACAAAGCAACTGGCTTGTTTTTTTTTTGTTTGTTTTTTGCGTGTGTTTTTGTTTATTCCAGTTTATTGCTAACGGTATAGTAGCCTGTTAAAACTATAATTTACAAACACAATGCTGACTAACATTGACTTTACAGGCTGAAAGGCGGGTTTCTTATGATCTTTCTTTTTACTGACTGGAACAGGAGTATGTTGGGGGGAGGAATGATGCCGGGGAGAGACACGGAGAAGGTAAAGCGCGGCTACCCAACGGAGACATTTATCAAGGAGGCTATGAGAATGGAAAACGACATGGACATGTGGGTAAATCAGCTGATTAGAAATAAGAATCATCATAGCTATTCAGCCAATCAGGATTTATTTTGACACAAAAGACATCACTTTTATGGGCCACGTTCATATAATCCAAATTGGTATTTAATCGATTTTGAACTGATTTTAAGGCACAACCGGTTTCGGTTTATTATCCAATTGCAGCAGCTTTGATGAGAAATGTCTTGTTGACTTTATAATCACAAGAAAAGACTGCTTTGAGTTAATAGCAATGCAACATGAACCAACCAGGTGATGCAACTAGAGCATGAGGAAAACCTGTATGTGGAAGTGCGTGTTGAATCTTGACTGATGGGCTACAGCAGCAGCAGATTTCTGCTGTCAGCTAAGAACTACTCAGACAACAACAACAAAGTTTGTTCAGTTCAGATCTATAGGCTTTACTCAGTTGACATTAAAAGGCACTGATCTAACCTGCTCTTTGTCATTAAATCATACTGCTACGTGTGTAGTATCAACTGATTGTTGTACTCTACCTGAGTATTTTTGCTTACCATGTTCATCCATTTATAAGTACAGGATGCCCAATTTTTGGCGGATGCCTCCAACAAGATCCTGTATCACAAAGTTCTCTCCTGTTTCTGGATGATACCATTTGATCCAGTCTTCTCCAGTCAACAGATATCAAAACATTAGGGCAGATTTAGAGTTTAGTGGGTAATTCATATCATGGATCTACTGTTGACAAATCCACAGTAAAAAGGAAACATTATTATGTCATTATTGACCAAAACTAGGAGGAATTTTTCTACTTTTTTTCCATCTGTGACACACAGAATGAATGAGACTGATGACCTTAAGTGGACTGAAGGTGTGCTTAATAAAGTGGCTGCTGATTTTACCTATTTAAAGTAATTGTTATGTGTTTTCTAAGCTTTATTTAACAGTTTTATTCTACAGGGAACATACTGTTTCAAGAACGGGGCAAGGTATGTAGGAGATTATTCCCAGAACAAGAAACACGGACAAGGAACGTTCTACTATCCAGATGGGTCTAAATATGAAGGTAGGAACAACCTGCTTTAACTGATTATTCAATCATAAATACTGAAGCAGAAACTAAAACATTAAAATTAAACACAGAGATGATCTAATCTCAATTATAAACATATTCTTTTTTTAGCCTATTCAATAATTTTTATATTTTTTAAGTTTTAGAATCTATAGTGTTTCAGTGCGATTACTCATTTTTCTAAGTCTTTCTTCAGGCTTAAAATAAGGTAATTGAAACTATCATGAAATCTATTTATGTTTCAGTACAGTTAAAAAGTAAAGTCAAAACATCCCTTTATTAATGGTGTAACTGGTGAACTTTTTTCCAAAGGAGAAACCCTAGAGGACAGAATAAATAGATTTATTTGAAAATGTTACTGCAGCCATTAAAATCCCATAAAACTAATCATTTACGGTATCTTAATATAAAGTTGGTAATACTGAAAATAGTAGAAATACAACTTTTCTAATACATCTGCATCTTGTAGTTACAAATATACTCATGTGCCAATTTCTGTAGGTTTTTCATCTGTATAAAACTGATAAACAGAATTTCTAGATGTTTTGTAATTCACAACTTATTTATTTTTGACTCTGTTTTTAAAATTCAAACTGAGCTTTGAAAGCAACATAAAAATGTTAATCACATGTTCTCGGATGTATCGGGTATACACTGTGAATTTAGACAAAAAGGTTTGTCTTAAAAGTCATATAATGCTAGTTTATGGGAAAATATGCTTACTATTTAATTGATTTGCTACAGCTGCTGTTGGGAGCATTCTGATCCGGCTGCTGTAACATTTTTTTATCATAATGTTTTTAAATATGTTGCAGTTTCATGGTAAAAAAAGAAAACATTTACTGACGTAACTCTTAACAGAGAGGTATCCTGGCAATAACTCCTTTTTTTAGTTAATTTCAGCGACTCGGGCTTCTAAATGCTTGTGCCAGAGTCCTGACCAGGAAATTAAACGATATTTTCTTAAATGAATATACTCTTTCTTTGTTTATAAAGGGGTGCATTTGATTTATTTATTCTGTTTTTTTTAGTGAAGTATATTTCTACATTGATTATCCTCTTCTATCCTAAAAGTGGACTTCATGACATCAAACAGTGACTGGTGGCTGTCTTCTGCTAACAGGGTCTTGGGTAGAGGACCTGAGAGAAGGCCATGGTCTCTACACCTACCCAAATGGAGACACATATGATGGAGAATGGCTGCACCACTTGAGGTATGTTTATTCATTTTCTCATCACCTTTTGATAGAATACTAACCGTCTTTCTGTTGCCATCGAGGAACAGACTCCAATCGATTCATGAAGCTCTGCTGTGGCATCTGGCACTAAAAACTTGTCAGTTCTTCCTTTAAGCTCTAAGCTTTCAGGTATCTTGGATTTTCCCACAAACTTCACAGATTCTAGAGGGAAGAGCTGCTTTTGTGTTTTAATTCCACATCTGAACAGCTTGGACTAGTTACAGCCTCCTAAGTAAATGTTATTGTGTGATTTCCAGACATGGTCAGGGTGTTTACTTCTACAAGGAGACCGGTGCAAAGTACAAGGGCACATGGATAAAGGGCAACATGGAGATGGCTGGGGGATACAGCTACACCAACCACAGATACCAGGGCAACTTTCTCAACAACAGGGTAAGTTTGGATTCACAAACCGATCAGCCAGTAATGCACATCCTTCTTAGTCTTACAATAAAAACAAAAACATAATCTACAATAAAGCAAACAGTATTTTTATTTGAACTACTGTACTTGTTAATCCTGAATAAGTTTGATCACATTGTGACCTAACTTAATTGTAGAGAATAAACTGTTCTTTATAACTTACATGAATGAATACATTGTATTATCAAGTAGATAACTGAATAAACTGTGCATCTTTTTGATTGATGGCATCTCGTTTTTCAGCCTCATGGACCTGGAAAGTTTGTGTTTGACCTTGGCTGTGAGCAACATGGAGAATACCACAAAACAGAGCAGGTAAAACAACACGAGTAATGAAATGCATCAATAGCGTCGAGGCACAAATGGGTTTTAATGCTTTATCTAAGTTTCAGTAGTTTTAGTAGTTTAAAACATTGTCTTACCAGCAAAACAGTCTCCCAAATCTATCATTAGAAGCACATGTTGACTATTTTTTACTGTAGGTTATCCTGTAAACTGAATAAATGTGCATACAGTGTTACACAGACAAAAAACACTTTGACAAAACATTAACTGTTCCGACTCTGAACCTTCAGCCCCAGGACACAGAGCGGAAGGGTGAAAACATTTTCACTGAGCAGTCAGAAGCCATGGAAGAGGTGCTGCTGTTGCTTCTTCTGCCGATCCTCTGACTGTTATCTGTGGTGTAGAGATAGATTTAGTCACATCTGTGGTTTGCATGCTCGGGATCTATTCAGTCTTTTATAACCCTGGAATCTGGAGGATCTCCACCTTCCCTAGAATGTCTTTCTACTATTTGGATGTGAACTTTTTCCAGCAACCAACATGCAATTTGTCCCCAACTTGCATGTTTTACTTTAGTGTTCATGTGATTTCCTTGTGCTTATGTGCTGGTTTGTGCAAACTACAATGGGACTAAAGTTTTCATACACACTGATCAGACAAAACATTGCGAGAAATATACTCAGAAGCAAATAACACTGGTTATCTTTGTGCACATGTTAGGAGGTGGTGAGTATGATTGTCTAAGTATCATATTTCTACAAAGGTGATGTGTTTGAAGCAGAATCAAGCACCAAATAAAATATGTTGCATATGTTCTGCAGTCCATGTCTTTATGGGTTGAGGCTGTTAAGGCACTAAAAGTGGGGAGAGGTGTGGTCATAATGTTATGCCTGGCTTGTGTGTGTGCATGAGTGTGAAATAAAAGGTGGAAATATCTTTAGATCATTATTTCCATGACTGATCCATGTGTCCCTCTGTTCTTTGCAGGAGCAACCTACAGATACAGGGACCTTGGATGTTGCCCTCAGGTGGACTCCCAAGGGTATTACAACCCTGACATCATTGGCTCCTGGAAAGGAAAAATGAAATGATCCCCAGTAATTAAATGTAGATATTTCTGTTTCACATCATAAACAAACCTAATAAAACATTTTTATCAGTTCTTATATAAATGAAAAATAAAAAAAAGTTGAATTACAATCAGACTCAGCCAATGATGATAACTTCTTCCAAGTTAGTTTCCATGATGTATTTATCAGATCTCCTTAAATATTCATTTTGAAAAAGAAATCTTGTCATCATCTATTTCTAGAGTTTGACTTCTATTGTTTAGGTTAATTCTGTATAAAATTCACCCCTAGGAAGTTTGTGAATATTTCTTCATGTCATTAAATAACCTGGAAAATGGTCTTAAAACTAGTTCAGTAATTTTAGTCAGTTGAATGAGGTGAACAAGGACGTATTAATTAAACCAAAGCTGAGAGGATAAGGTTGGAATAACCTGGTTATATTTGTCCCAGTCAATCAATGGCATCCTAATATTCATTGTGAATTAAATACAACAAAAGTAAATCAAGCAATTTTTAAATTATTTTGTGTATGTTCTGCTTTCAAAATTACCATTGAGTCAACTCTCAAAAACTTTGTCACTCATTTTCTCATATAGTCAAGAACAACCATAAAACTATTCGGTACGTTGTTCAAAAGAAGCTTCTATTCTGTTCAGTTAAACTCTCTCCCTGTTCTGCAACCTCATCATAGTGCTTATTTATTTCTGTATTATATCTGCATTCTAACACTTTAAATGTTTTGTAAAAGTGCTATAAAGTTTATTAATGCTGCTGTCAAGTTATTAGTAGACTAAAAGGCCACTATCAGGGGTGCGGTTTATGTGGAGGGACAGGTTGATGAAGGAGGAAGCAGAGAAGGATGGAGGAGCTGTAGGAAGAGCAGGAGAGGAGGCAGGAGGGTGATGCAGTAACCTCATGTTTTCACACTTGGTAAAAGGAGGACCAACAAGTGCTTCTAAAGTCTAAAGACAGAAGAGGCATCACTCACTTCCCTTGGCTGCTGACATAGAAGGAGTGACTATCCATTAATCTTACGTGTTAAACTTGTACCATTCGTCACCAAATGCTGAATAAAATGTGAAAAGTATAAGGAATGGACTTATAATTTCAAAAGAGACTATTAGAACATCAATTAAAGTGAAATAATTCTGAGTATTTAATGAAAAGAGAAAATAAATAATATAGAACATTCAGAAATTATAGAAATCGTAATTCAAAAGTATTTAACTTCAAAAAACTAAAACATTGGAAAACATTATTCAAACATATTTAAATACCAAATAAAGTAAACAAAACTCAAAGGACCTTATAAAGTTTTTCTCAACATATTGTCTATTATGTTCCAAAAAATGTTTGTCAAGAAGAGTTAAGTTTGAGAGAATTAGTTTTTGTCCATAATTAGGGCTGGACAAAGTATGATTCTGGATGAAAGCAGCTTGTTTAAATGCAAGCAATTATAGGCGTTGAATTCAAAGATATGAAATCTGTAGATAAGTAGAACGGGAGGCAGATCTTTTAGTTTTAGGCACCTCTCTTGTGCAACCAACCACCAATCTTAGTCCATGCAGCAGTATGTCTGATCAACATCCTAAAGTAAATTCAACCAATATTGTAACATTCTACCCAAAAAAGTTAACCTCACACCTACCTTCACCTGACTCAACCTTTAAAGAATCATGTGACCAAAACCACCCTAACGAGGTACTTAACGACCAATCAGAACCATCTTCTGTTTCCCCTTTCCCCCTTTCCTAATTTTTGGTCACACCTACAGTATATTTGCCCCTGTTTTCTCCTGCATCAGTTAGAACTGAAGAAGCCTCTTGGATAAGAAGTGAAACATCTTCTAGAAAAGTTCATATCCAGCTGCCTACACTGAACTTTCCAAGATCCACCATCACCTACGTTTCCACTCAAGAGGGGAGCCAGTCTGAGCGCTCCATGCAAAAGTATGTGCTGCCAGTGGTTGGACTGCAACAATTGCGTGTCTGTGCAATGCTTAACTTATAATAAAGAGTGCCGCATCATTATGATTACCAGTACTCATGTTTGCTGCGCTTAGATTTAGGTTATTCTTTGTGTGTTAGCAGGAATTAGCAAACTTTACAGGTGTTCAGTACCACTGTCCTGTTGGAACAGGAATAAGAGAAGCTGGCTGCTATCATATGCCTTTGTTTACAAAAGCAAAGGTGCTAATAATGAAAAGCTAACTGGATGGAGATTAACATTATGAATCCTGTTATGTGTGGTTGTGTGCCCAATCGTCTACATCAATCAGTTTTTTTTTTGTTAAATAAAAAAAGAGCCACATTTCAGGTACCAATGTTTATATCTAGTAATAAATCTGAAAAAAAAAAAAACATTGTTAATTATGTTCCTTGAGCTGCAGAGAGATTGCTTAATTTATTAGTGTTCTTTTTATATGTGTGCTGGATTTTTTTTACATTCTTTGCAATTAGATGGAAAAGAATTAGCTGCCAGTGAAATTATGACGTTAATTTTGAATTTTGCTTCAACAGAAATGAATAATAAATAAACAACTGAACAAGCATGATGGTGCTCCTGAAGCATCAATTCGAGCATCACTTTGAGGGAATCACTGAAATCAGGTGTTTTTTAAAATGTTCAGTCAGATTTTTGCACCTGTTGATGGTTTTTTTGGTGAAATGAGAAAGGTGCTCAAATGCGTCTGGAACTGTTTTGTTTTGTCTGTGTTTTTTATATTATTTTCAAAAACGTAATTCAAAAATCAATAATTCAATTTACCAAATGATAATTCAGTATTTTTAGTTATCAGTTTATCAGTTTTTTGTTGTTTGAATTACTGTTGTGAATTTAGCCCTTTCTTTAATGCGAGTGTGTCTAAACTTTCAAGCACAATTGTATATATTCCTATAAAAGTGGCAGCCAAACAGCAGTTGTTAAACTGACAAAGAAACACATTTCATTCAGCAGATAATTTTATGTGTATCATAGAAGTTATGTGATCGCCCCATATAAAATTCTTTTTCAGAAGCACCCATACATTTAACATATTAGTGGACATCTGTCTCAACAAGAAATCTTTTTTACATTTTCCTAATTATCTATATGCTTTACTATTTGCTTAATTTCACTATACAAGGAGGAGACGAACAAGGAGATGAGACAGAGAAGAGCAGGGAAATAAAAGAACAGGAGACAGAGAGAGAGAGCAGCATACCAGCCACCAAGCCAAATAATCTCAAAATCTGCCTTTGAATTTAGACTATTGGTCCTAAACAGAACTGCTCTAGTTCCCACTCACTCAGTTTGTCACACAAAAGAGAGCCTCTCATAGAAACTGCTTCAAAGGCTTTAAATGGTTGGAATATTCTTTTTAAAAGATGCAGTTTTCTTCTTTGCTTCTTGGGTATTTTGGCAAGAGTCTCAGATTTGAAGCATTGGTAAATGGTGGAGTTAGTCATTGGAAAAAAGACACTGAGCACGTTTCAACAATATAGAAAATGTATGTGTAAAACTGTGAAATGTATCATGCCTGGTCAGACAGCTGTCTGGGTGCTCAGCACCCCTAGACCTTTGACCCTAGAATCTCCCATGGTAATAGCATATTGTATGAGGTTCTTGGGCTTTCTGTAAGTCATGATCAATGTAATTTCCAGCTTGTCCTTTGGGGGGCGGTAGAGCGCGTATGAGCGATTTTTTATAACCATCGAAGGCACAGCAGCAGCTGCGATGCTAATCGCATGAGTTGTGTCTTGTTTTGTTTTTCATTTGTAATTCTATTTTGAAATGAACGTTTGCAACTAGAGTAAAAGCGAGGACCAATCGCTTTTAAACGATCCGCTAAGATGAGGTAAGTGTGTTTTTTTTTATCTTTGAAAGTTAACAAAATAAGAGGAAACGAGCTAGCAGCCGGGTGATGGGGTTAGCTTAAATGTATGAACTGAGAAGTTTATTAGAAAAGCTTAAACTCAGGCAGGATTGTTTTGATTTTTTGTTAAACATGGATTCATAAAAGAGTTTATCTGTTTATTAGACTGAGTTCTGTTTAGGTATTTAAGTCTAGTGTCTCCTGCTCGCATCAACTCTTATTCATAACATTTCAGGCTGAACATCGATGGTTTGCTGGTCTTGTTTCCCTATGACTACATCTATCCCGAGCAGTACTCCTATATGTTGGAGCTAAAGAGGACTTTAGATGCAAAGGTGGGTCTTTATAGTCAGAGATCGTTTCTAAAAAAAGAATAAGGTGGATTTTTTGTTCCTTATTTCTCCCATCCCATTCACGAAACTGTTGAATAACGGGCGAGGTCATTCAGCGAAAAGCTGCTGCATCCTACATGCAGATCCTTTATCCCGACAGCTTGTTCTGTCGTTGTTGTTTTTGGATGTTCTACATCTTTGCACATTGTTTTTCTGACGTTTTTCTGTCTTTTGCAACAAAACGACAAATAAAAGGTTATCTTTGAAGCCTTAACACACACAGGATGGAGATGAACAACTGATTTCTCAAGGAGAATCATACAACATAAATCATTCTGTTTGTGTTCAGGGTCATGGAGTCTTAGAGATGCCATCGGGAACAGGGAAAACCATCTCTCTGCTGTCACTCATAGTTGCTTACCAGAGAGTGAGTTTGATCCTCAGCTTTTGAAGATCTGATTGTATTTTGAACCCGTCCTCATACCGTCTTATTTTTTTAGGCCTTCCCTTTGGAGGTAACCAAGTTGATTTACTGCTCCAGAACAGTTCCTGAGATCGAGAAAGTAAGCAGATGTCAGAACAACGTATTTTTCTCTTTAATGATCGCTACCACTGAGAAACAGCTGTTGACTCTTTAGGAAGAGGATTTTAAAAGTCTTTGCTCTTGTGTGATGAGGTGGTGGAGGAGCTCAGGAAGCTGATGGAGTTTTACACCAAAGAAACTGGAGAAGTGAACAACTTCCTGGCTCTTTCTTTGTCCTCCAGGAAAAATCTCTGCATCCACCCAGAGGTACGGAGCACCCCGCATTTAGTGCTGAGCAGCCTGAAAGAAAAAACAGGCCACATATTTCAGCTAAGAAATAATCCCAGCAGTTATTGGAGATAATGATACACTTTTATTCAATCTCCCATAGGTTAGCTCACTACGTTTTGGTAAGGAGGTGGATGGGAAGTGCCACAGTCTGACGGCATCATACATCCGTGCACAACGCCACAGCAATCCCAACCTTCCTGTCTGCCGCTTCTATGAGGTTCGTAAAGTTCTTAATTCAGAAGAGCAAATGTTCTTCAACTTAAGGTTCTATCAAAAGTAAAACAAAAATCGTAAAAAGACGAATACGATCAATCTTATTGAGGCACCAGTGCTGACCTCTGACCTCCTGGCTCTCCTACTTTAACCTGATTCGTTGCTGTGTTTTATGTTCCAGGAGTTCGATGCGGTCGGTCGACAGGTTCCTCTTCCTGCCGGCATCTACAACCTCGATGACTTGAAGGACTTTGGCAGGAGGAAAGGCTGGTGTCCGTACTATCTGGCTCGCTATTCGGTTTGTTACAGCGCCCTCTGGCTTCACTCAACGATTGCAACGAGATTAAAAACATCCTTTAAACTGTGTTTATTTTTGCTGTTAAATACACCTGTTTTTTTTTTTTTACACTCTGCAACAAATGTTGCAAAAAAAAAAAAAAAAAGCACAAAAGCTAAAAAAGAAAAATGTCTGATTTAAATTGTGTTCGTCTGTTTGATTCTCTTTTGATCACAAATTTAGCCCAAATAATTACTATTAGTATTTAATTTTCATAATTTATTTTAACAATTGAAAATAAGCAACTGAAATGATTAATATCACATCGATCACATTATTAACAGTTTAATCATGTGGATAGAAAATCAAAATATTGATCATCATTGTCACCTTGTTACAATGGGAACAATGGATTTATTTACTTTTTTCTTTTTTTAAAGGGATGGAGAAACTTATTGGTTGTCCTATTTTTTTTTAAATGTGATTTTCTTTGGTCATTATTAATTTTTTTTTTTGTATCACCACGCCTGCGTTCACCGATTCATTAGTGGATTCTGTGGCCTTGCTTTGAGGTCACATAAGGCACATTTCTGTTAGACTGGTATGTAGTATCGTCATCAGTCGACTGCGTATTGGGACAGACTTTTAAGGTATCAGCCAACATCATGCCATCCAGACAAATGAATATGATAACGTACAATGATAAATGATTTACATCCCTACTAACCTGTTATAAAAATAAAAACTGTATTATATGAATTTTTATTGTCATTTGATTCAATCAAATACAATAGGTTTGAGTTTAGGTTCATTGCTAATTAGCATCGCAAGGAATTCTAATTAATAGTTTGCTACAACAGTGTTCATACCACTATTGCTTAAAAACGACTCTAGAGTTGCAATATGGCAAAAAAAAAAAATGTATCATAATGTAATTTCAATAATAATTTATATAAAATGTGTGTGTGTGTGATTTTTAAAACATTTTTAAATAAAGAGCAGGGAGGAAAAGCCAAAATATAAACCTTTAAAATATTTCAGATCTATGAAACTTCAGTTTTATTTCATCATAACAGTTTTGGCTGCTCAGTCCCAGAGGCCGCCATCCTCTCCTTTGAAGCTTTTTCAGCTTTTTGTATAATTTTGAACCTATGAGGGAAAACGCAGAAAACAAATCAACTTATGGTCGCAGTTCTTGTCTGTAAAAAGCATCGAAGATAAATGATGGGTGATTACTCTAAACTGGATTAAGATGAATCATTTTTATTTTTTTATATATTTTCTTCAGATTCTTCATGCCAACATTGTCGTATACAGCTACCACTACCTGCTGGACCCCAAGATAGCTGACCTGGTGTCCAAGGAGCTGGCCAAGAAATCAGTGGTGGTGTTTGATGAGGCTCATAACATCGGTGAGGAGCTGGAAGATAAAGTTAAGGGAATAAATAAATAGAACCGAGCTCTAAACAGGCACGTCTTGTTCCTCAGACAATGTGTGCATCGACTCCATGAGCGTCAACATAACTCGTCGTACGCTGGATCGCTGCCAGAACAACGTGGACACGCTTCAAAACACCATACACAAGTAAGAAAGAAATGTAGCCCAGATCTAGTTTCCTTTTTAAAAAAGGCGATTAAATGACTTTAAAAACACAAAGTGTTTGTTATAAGTAATAAAATAACATCAATAGAGGTGCGTCTATTTTTTTCTCTTCCAGGGAATAAAACAAGTTTTCAGGAAGTGAATTTGTTCTAAATCTAAAAGAAACTGAAGGTCCTACAGGATTAACCATGTTTTTGGATCATATCTTAGTTCCCCAACATTTGCTTCAGTTTTCCATTGTCGTGCTTTTTTTAACCCACCGATCGACTGTTTCCACCCTCTGGGTGATGCCTCAGTGCATCCTCTGTACAAAAGCTACAAAACTAATAGGAATAACAGGAAATTGTTCAGCGTCAACAGCTGCAACCAGCTGCGACTTCATCCTTCCAGCATTTAATCCAAATGTTGAACTGAAAGTCTCTGAAAGTCTGCAGCATTTTCTGATAAAGAGCGTATTTTAGAGAGCGTTACATGAGATCATTCTCACACAAGTTGCACCTGGTTTAATGCTGCCAAAACCACTGATTATGAAGAAAGCGACAAACATGGATCAGCTTTGTGTCATTTTTGGGGGATAATGTTTAAGATAAATCTCACAAGGAACGTTGGGTAGGAAACTGCTGCAGCAGCAATAAAGGATCCTACCGGTTATTTTTCCCTGGAACAGCAGAAGGATGTGCAGCAGTTTCACTTTGGTTCCCCTCTGGTCAAATGTGCATATTAATTTGGGTAGAAGGCTGCTGCTGATTCCACCTGTACTTGGTGCATACTGGGAGTTGAACCTATGACCTGTCTGCTGCATGACCGTAACTACCTCCACCACAGTTAACCTTTCAGTAAGGATATATATTTTCATAAAACAGAAATCTTCAATCCTATATTAAGCTCTTTCGCTGCAGGATTAAGGAGACGGATGCTGCTAAGCTGAGGGAGGAGTACAGACGATTGGTGGAGGGTCTGAAGGAAGCCAATGTTGCCAGGGAGACAGACATCTATCTGGCAAACCCAGTTTTACCGGACGAGATCCTGCAAGGTTCGTCAAACATCCGACTGTCTTTCAGGTTTATGCTTTCTATTCCCTCCTCTTTCCATCTGTCCTTTTATTGATGCAGACGCCTTTCCTACTAAAACACCAAATACACCTTCTACCGTCCTCATGTGGGAACAGAAACATGCCTCTTTAGCTGCACATTTCAGAAATGGAGATTTAGATCTAAAAAGAGAAGCTTTACAGGCCTCAATAAAAATACATTTTAAATCTAAAAATAAAAACATTGCATATTTTAAATGCATTCTATCCTGTTATGCAGAATAGTAGATAACATAATTGCAGTTGCAACTGACCATTGTTCTTGCTAATAAATTAATTTGTTTACTGTTTGGATTAAGAGATTAATAATCAGACAGCAAAAGGGGATTAGTAGGAGATTGTTTTAAGGGTTAAACTCTTCCACTGATGGGGTTCTGGGTGGAAAAAGAAGGTATTTAAATGTGAAATGTGTTTGGTTTAATTGTTGCTCTGAGTCAACAATTAGTTGACTGTTGTTAATTTATTAGGAACGTAATAAACCAATAGAGTTTTTTATGCCTGATATCTGCTTCTAAACATTAAACTTATAAATGACAAAGAAAAATAGTAAAACGTAAAATAAACTGCTTAGAAATCTGTAAAAAAAAGAAAAAAAAAAGCAAGATAGAAGCACATTAAAAAAGTTTAATATAAGACTTGATGTCATTTGATAAAAATCTGTCCC
>JAUZNJ010051104.1:0-22891 GCA_034780135.1 Jordanella pulchra | reverse complement strand
TTAAACTTCATTACATTATGAACATAACTGTAGAAAACATTAGAGCACAGAGGACCCGGAGAATCGGTGAAAAAGAAAACCAACCATTTCAAATTTAACACTTAAATCATGCTTTTTGAAAAATCGCACATTTTAAATTGAATTTAAAGAGGAATTGTTAATTGTATTTTTTTTAATCCATTATTAAATACTGAAATTTGAAAATATATTTTCAAACCCTATTTCTAATTGGAAATTAACAACAAAATTCATAAATGTGATTATAAATACCTTTCCTAATCACATTTAAAAATGTAATTCCTCCTTTCATTTTCTTTTCAAATCCTCCTTGATATTGCCTTTTCTTTTTGGTTTAGCTGCTCCATCTACATTTTCCAAGACCCTTCTGGTCCCAGATCACACTGGAAAGTAGCTAAACTCTCATTGGTTAATGAAACGAGCAATGAGAGAGAAGCTGTGATTGGTTAAACTGCTTCCCAGTGAGCTCAGGCATCAGAAGGGTCTCTGCAATTTATCGTTTTTCTTTAATTGTTTCTTGCATCAGAACACTGCCAACAGGAGGAAGGTAGGTTAATAGACATGTTTACCCCGTTTCCAACCGTTTTACCTTAAAGACGCCATCATGCTCCTGTTGCATCAGAGTCGATGTGTTTTCACTTTAATAGAAATATTTCCAAGCAGGAAACTTGAACAAATTCCTTGGGACAGATGACTTACAGCAGCAGGTGGAGGAGGGTGACGTAATAAGAATATGGAGGATAAACATTCTTAAAGGTGAAACGAGATTGTTCCTAGAAACAGTCTCTAGATCCTCTGATGTTCCACGGCTTCTCCAAACCAGATCCAGAGTCACTTTCCAAAGGGATGAGCCTGGAAAACCTCCACTCAGGCATTTTTTTTATGCATCCAGAACACTCCTCTGGTTCTGATCCAGATCAGATGACCTTTCATTCTGCATTAAATAAACTAAAAAAAAAACACATCTGACTCTTGAATCATCTTTAATCCTATTAATAACTTATTACAAAGATGCACATATAAAAACAAAATTTTTTTATGCAGAGTAAACTTGTTGAATTTTAACCCTACAGGTGTGTTTAATAAGCTCCCTATGGTTACTAACAGAATGACTTCAACTCCCCAAATCAACAGACACGCTGGACGTGTGCAGATATGCTTGTTTGACCTATAAACTTCAAGTATTCTTCGCCAAAGCTGAGAACAGCTGCGATCCTGTTATCTGTCGGCTTCTCTTCTCTGCTGTTTATCAGATGAATATCTGGCTTTTCCATCTATAATTTTAAATGCAAATGTTATCATGCAAAGCGAGACGGAGGGATGACGACTTTGCTGCTTCAAATAACTGAACTGAGGAGGTGATTTTATGCTGTGTTTTTATTTGCAGTATGCAGAAAGGGACCAAGCAGGGATTTACCCCAAAGTTGGGAATTTAACCACAGATGGCTGCATCAAAAAAACAGTAGCCTCTGTATATGAGAGCCCTGCTCTACCTCTACCCCTCGGACCCTATGAGGAGAAATAAGCAGCTCACCTGTAGGGGGGGGAGCCACACCTGAACCACAACTATTTAATCTGTAGTGCATGAGGGAACAGTACTGTTCCTTCAACAAAAAAAGAAATTCTGCTAACGACGACATTGATAAAACAAAATCCAGTAGAGGAATGTTCCTATCAGATTTACAGGAAACATCTTCATCAGCAACAAGTCGTCCAAACAAAACTGTTTTCTGGTCTCAGTGAGTCTCTACCTGTTTACTAACAGTCGGGATTTTCACTTTTTCAGGATTTACGCTCCAAACAAACTAATTCAGGTCCATAAAATTGTTCTACCTTCAGCCTCGCTGTGAAACCTGAGGTTTGCATGAAGTACAAACTATTTCTCATTTGATTTTTAACTTAAGATTTTTTCGGGAATATATTTTTTTACATGTATAGTTTGTAAACACCTCTATGGGAGCCTAGCTTCATACATGTGGTTCGTATTCTGATGATATGTAATCTTAGCTGTTATAAAAAAAAGAACAAAAAAACCTCCATATTTAAAAGGCAACACCCTTCATCATATGGAAATCACTTCTAACTCATTTAACTTCATTCACAGAAGCTATTTAATAAAACATCTTTTGTCCCAAACTTTGCTGAAAAAAGTCAATTTTTTAAATATATCTGATATTTTGCTTTTTAAGTGATTATAATCTACTTTATAAATATATACATCTATTAAAAGCTCAGATGAAACACGTTTAGGATTTCTCTGATTTCTATAAAGAATGAATAGAAACAGTCCTCGGATCTTGCTTTAAATGTTAAATAGTGTTTAAAATCTGAAGTTACTTCTGTTAAACTGGACTTTAACAGATCAGAAAAGGGAAATTACACAAAGAAAAAAAGAAATGAAGACAAACTTCAGCTCGTTTAAAAGCTTTTGTTGCTGCAAAGGGTGACTCTCACACTGGACTAAGGCTGTGCTCCATGTCAGACCTGGACTGACTCTGAAAAAACATTTCATTATTTTCAGACGGAACTATTCAGATACTTTACAACATTCACCACTATTTTCCTCTGAGCACGAAGCAGCCGCCTTGCTTGAACTCGCAAGGAATCATGGGATACCCAAGGCTATGGAGGACACAATGGCCTTCAAAACAGGCAGAAAGAACAGCGCCGTGAGAAGACGTGATCGGCTGAAGAATCTGGCGTTTGGAGGATGCAGCCACCGGATCCAAACACTCTGTAAGCCTGCAATGATCTCCCCATGAACAGAACCACAAACTGTTGCTGCTTTGGTTCCACCTGATGCAGCAACACTCTGCTGCCGACTTTCTGTGTCCACTGTGACCTTATTCAGCTCTACCAGTAATGAGATAATACTGTTGAACTGGAACATCAGCTGACTTTAAGCTCCTTCACTCTTTATAACTTTAAAAGATTAAATGTACGGAAAATATTTTTACACAGTAGGAATAGAAAAGTTTAAAATATCAAAAGTCTGTACCTTTTGTTGGGTTTTTTTTCACCTCAACACTGACACCTTTTGTTTAGAAGAGGTAATGCAAGGAGCATAATGTAGGTTTAAACAATGGTGGTATTCAGCTCCATGTTGAAGCAACGGATCACGGAGCAGGACTGTTCTGGCATTAATGTTTTAACCTGTTACCCAATTAAAAATCATAAAAGTGTTGACAGAACCTGCATGTTTAGAAACTCAGTGATTAACAGGCTCTGAAAGCTCATCTTCAGCTCAGCTTTTCAGCTGGAAGGTTTTCCTTCTGCTGCATCCACCGTCTTACACCTTTTTATGGATCCCCACCGTTGGGTTTGTGATGTTTTGTTTGAGCCACTAAACGTGTTAAATGTTGCATCTTTGTTCTTTGAAGGAAACTTTAAAAATCACCATGAGCCTGCAGACCAGCTCTATTCCAGTACAACCTTAGTCCAGTCTTCCAGCACCCGAAGGACATAATTGTGCTTATAAAATCTATTTTCATTTTCTCATGAACAAACCCACTCTTAAATGAGTCATAACTTAACTTAAAATTGTGATTCTTGATGGACGCTTTCCAACAACCATCGCGGTTGTTTGTTCAAAGACTTGTTGTGGAGAATCCTCTTGATTTTGAATCAGAGCAGGATGTTTTTTCCTCTTTCAAGTTTTTGAAAAGATCCCTTTAAGTCTTTCTTGCATATAAATGACGTGTGTGTCACTTTGGTGTTAGCTGGTCCCACCCAGTGAGCCTCTTCGGGTCAGACTCTGCGTGCTGCAGCTCAAGCCTCGACTGTCGGTCAGCTGAGTTGACTGAGGAGCAGAAAACAGATGTTAACATGACAAGATGACTTAAATGCTAAAAACTAATGCTGATGCCTTGGAGTTTATGTTAAGCGCCGGCTGGAAGTCAGAGGTTTTATTGATTGTTTAGAGAGAAATGCTCACGCAGTCACTCTAAGGTAGTGTCTTTTAGTTGTATTTTAGTAAACCCTTTTTTAAATACATTTTTAAATCACTGATCAGCTGCACGTTTCGTTTTTCTAAGTATGCTGTTTTTTTTAAATCATTTTATAGTTTTTTTTTATGTTTTAGCCCTTGTTGTGTGTGTGTGTGTGTGTCTCAGTATCACGTGCCTCTGTTAGCATGTCACTCTGACACCTGAACTTCCCCACTGTGGAACAATAAACGGTAGTTCTAGTTTGCAAAACAAGTTTTGATCATTCACAGTTTGCAGCAACAGCAGAAAGTCACTGAGTTTCTAAGAGGGTGAAATGTCTCTCTTAATCAGGTCCTGTAGACGGGAAAGACTGGCTCTTTAATTTATTTAGGGAATTAAGCAGAAACCAGGTGCTGATAATTAAACGCAGTTGATCATTAACTGGTTATTATGAAGACTTAACCCCCTGAGAGAAGATTGAGCACTTTGGTGCTCTTGAACGCATCTTTGTATGTGTTAACACGATGAGAGGAAGGGAAGAAAACAGCAATGGCTTTAAGAAAGCAACTATGGCTGCCCGCGTTAAAGGACCCTTCCAAACAATGTGATCCTTCAATGTCCGGAGAAATGAGGTCACTTTCAGACACTACAGGCCTCACCTAGTATGTTAAAGCTCATAAAAGCACATCTAGAAAACAGAGTCGACCATTATGGGATAATTTGAAAGGATTCTTCCTCATAGAACATGGGAACCAAAACATTTCTGAAATCATGTAAGGAGGAAACTAGCCTCAGCATATCAGTGCAAACATAGCACATGTCGCGCACGGTGGAGGAGGTATGAAGGTGCTTTATTGAAGGGGTCTGCTTGGTGATGAACAGCCGGTTCAGGAGTTGGAATAGATTACTGCCAGAAAATATGCAACTAAATAAATCAAGAGGACTCCACAGTTATCGGGTCTTAAAGTGAGCTTTTTGTATCCGTCAAAAGGTAAAACATTAAAGAGTTTTTTTGTTGTTGTTTAAGCAATATTCTAGATGTTAGGCTCAGGGGTTCTGGTCCAATGGATCTTATTTATCCCTGAGAATGAAGACTTCTGCTCTAGAATATTAAACGTGTTCAAAATGTAATGAACTGTTGTAAAGAGGGGTGGGTAAAACTTCCTGCAGCTGGTGTTTGTGACTTTTATATGATCGGTAACTGCTGCACAAAACGAATCGCTTATAAGTAAATAAATAAATAAATGGAATATTCACTTGGGTTCCATCCAGATTTTCTCGAGTTCCAACATTCAACACGTTTAGGGAGTTCGCCCTCTTCATCCTGCAAAGATAAGAATCATGCATGTCACAGGAATTCAAAACGACAAACTCCAAACAAGTCTGTATTTTTCTAAACGAGCCCGGTTTCAGTGTAAATTACCCAGCATTCCTTGGGGTCATCTCCTCAACTCCGACTCCTTTCAGTTTGCGCACCAGTTTCTCGCTACTCCGACGTATCGACTCCCTGAGTTTGGTGAAGGAGCTGCTACGCTTCAGTCCTTCTGGTGTGGAGCCACTGTCCTCCACAGTGGACCAGCGAGGACGAGCGTCACCTGGAGGACGGACAGGCGAACCCACAGAACTTGACCAAACAAGTGGTTAACTTGAATTTGTATCTTTTTAATATTCATGAAATGCATTTAACATAAAAGAAGGAAATGTTAACTGTAAAGATCTGTAGCATCTATTTATTTGCTAAATCTTCAAATTCAGCAAGAACATATGCAGTAAATAAAAGCAGAAAAACAATCAGCTTTACCTTCCACAGATCCAAACTCTTTTTCATGAGCTCTGGTCAGAATTTCTTTGTAAAGAGCTTCAGCTTGTCTGTATTTGCCCTGCTTCAGATAACATGAAGCCTGAAAAGGGAAAAAAAGCAACAAAAGCTCATGACTTGTGCTTCTGGATATTAGATTAGCAGAGTTGAAACATGTGACATAATAACAGAAAGAATCGCCACATCGACATGAAACCGTTTCCTTCTCGTCTCACCAGGTTGTTCTTGGTCTTTGCCACGTTGGCGTCGTCTGGCCCCAGTTTGCTCTGATAGATGTGCAGAGCGCGTTCGTAGTACTGCTCCACTTCCTGGTACTTCCCCTGGTTCTGACACAGCAGAGCCAAGTTGTTGAGCTGCTTGGCCACATCAGGGTGATCTGTCCCCAGAACCTGAGCACCGGTAAACAGAACAAAAAATATGTCCAAAACAACGAATTTATCTCCTAAAAGAACATAAAACATGAGTTATTATATTTACTATCACCAGAAGTTACATCTCTCTAATTATTAGTCATTAAAATAATGATGCTCAGGTAGAATATGCAGGTAAGCCTCCAGGATAGGATTTAAACCCAGTCCATAAAAACAACAGTCCAATGAATTCATTAAAAGCCTAAACTAGATAAAGTTTCTGTATCTGCGTCTGACAGACGTCTGCAACCTGCAGCTCTGGAGCAACACATGCTGTGGCTCTCCATAACTTCTGCTAAAAACGATAAAGATCAGAGCAGAGTGCTCATAAGAAAAACATAAAAATCTACCAAGAGATGAGATTATGCGCTTTTCTCATCTTTCTCCACTAATATAAAATTATTTTCTTTGCTCTTTAATAACTTAGAAGGGATAAAAATGTGTTTTATTATTTCATTATATGTGATCTTTTTTCAAAGGTCTTGTATGACGAGCGGCTGTAGACACACTGTATTAAGTAGCATTAAGGGCAAATAAAACTGTTTATACCAACAGCTGCTGAGCAGTTTGAGGATGGTGATACATAGGAAGTCCTTCATACCTTCTCTCTGATCTCCAGAGCTCTTTTACAAAGAGGCTCTGCCTCTTTGTATTTTCCTCTTTTACCATAAAGCACAGCCAGGTTGTTCAGTGTCGCTGCCACCTGAATAAATGACAAAAACAACAAGAAGAAAACCTTTTCAAATTGCTGCGCTCAACCCCAAAATAACCTGAGGGAAAGAAGCAAAGAATAAACGCAGAGCTCAGCTCTGTTATGCTGCAGAACAGCTGATTTCCTAAAGGGTCGTCTCTTACAGCCGGGTGATCCATCCCGAGTGTTTTCTCCCTGATCGCCAATGCGTCGTTCAACAGGTTCGCCGCCTCTTTGTACTTGTTCTGATCTCTGCAATTAAAACAAAAATCTGTCAACAAAGCTATGAGATTAAATAACAATATCTTACTTCTGAAGTATTCTTCTCTACCTTCTTGGTTTTAAATTTCTTTTCTTAATAAAATGGACTTAGTCCCCCGACTTCTTCGTTTAGGTGAAGGTTATCTATTAAGGTTTTAAAAAGGCTGAGAGTTAAGCTGATCCTCTGCTGCCTCACCTGTACACCAGAGCCAGTATGTTGAGCATAGTTGCTACGTCCGGGTGGGTGTGGCCCGAGGATTTCTCCAGGTCTTCCAAGGCCTGTTGGGAAATGATCATCCAATCTACTGCAGTCTTGCTCAGAAACATGTTTTAAAGAGTATTCTGCTGCAGTGGATCAGGCGCTCATATCCTACCTGTTTGCAGAGCGGCACCGCGACCTCATAGCGACCCTGAGATGCGTACTGGATGACCAGGTTGTGGAGTGTCCGAAGGCGGGCCGGGATCTCGTAGCCGCCCTGCTGTGCTGCAGCCACTGCGCTGCTGTGGTGAGGCTGGGAGACTGGGGGGGAAAAAAAGGAAAAAGTTCAGTTCAAACGTCCAAAGTCAAGAGGTGATAGAACTCAATCAATCTAGTCTCTCATAAATTCTTGGTTTTTCTAGTGTGAACTGAAAAATAAATGTATTCGTTTCCCTGGATGCTATAAAAACACAATTAGGAAAAATCTCTCTGCTAAAACAGCCTGAACATGGATCCTGCAGTGGACCTTGTTCATCCTTCTGGTTTGCAGGACTTAAAAAAAAAAGAAAAGCTTTCCAGTTCACGCAGAGGTTCTGAGGTCTGATTTCTTCTTCAGTTATGCAATAGTTTGAATTCGCCATTGTTTATGCTAACAGATTATCATACACATTAAAAGCTCAACAAGCTAACAGTAATCTAAAAGAAATCCTGACAGAAGATACAGATTCTTTTCTACTCCTTATGAATAAAATAAAAAAAAAAAAACGCTCCAAACATCCGTGAATAAACTTCAAATGAAAAGTTCAAACATCGTCAGCTGCAAATAGTCATCAGACATTTTTAATCCATTAAATCTAATGTTGAATAACAAGCATTAAAGGTTTGATTCACCAGAATGTTTTTAACAACATCTTCTTCAGCACTTTGCTTTATTTCTTCATGTTTTTAACATTTGACAACAAAAACAGAAATAACTGGTCTTTTTTTTTTGACTTGGCTTCCTTCTGTATCTTTTAAGAAAAACACTTTGTAGTCTACCAACTAATTTATCCAAAGTGGCATCAAACATCTGCGATCCCATTAACGTCTTACTCTGAGACTGTTCCTCATCCTCTGCAGGAAACAAATCATCCAGAGACTCCTTGTTGGAGGACGTTTCTTTCTCATCCTGGAAGAAGAAAACTGAAGCATTGATAACAGCTTAGTACCAAGTGTAAAGACAAGGAGCGTTTCAGGGCTTTACTTTTCTACACAACCTTTCTGTGGTATTTCTGAAGCATCAACTCTTGGATTTTAACACACAATTAACAATACTTTTTAAATACAGCTATAAAAAAAAATACAAGATATTACATCGACTCTGATCTGGTGATGATGTTAAAATCCTTGATGAAAGAATTAAATGAAATAATGCGTTTCCCTAATAGAAAGACCAGAGCAGCTATAACAGGAGCGACATGTTCACCTGAGGAAGAAGATAACTTCTGTTGCTCTGTCTGACTCACTAATAAGACGTTTGTGACGAAGCAGAAATAACATCTCTCTTGGTTAATGACATGTCGGAGCAGAACAGCTCCTTTAACCCAAAATGTGACGACATCAGCTTTTCTAAATGTTGGTCTAATTCTACCAAGTTTCTCTCCTCACCAGAGGAGGCTCCTCCTGGTCGTATTTACGTATGGAGGACATGAACTGCAGGTGTTTGTTCTGCTCCTCCAGGGTCACCACCTCCTGCTCCTTGTCCTGCAGCCGCTGCTGAGCGCCGGCCAGCTCGTCCCTCAGCCACTGGTTCTCCTGAACCAGACGACGTACCTGAACAATAAATACACTTTAGGAATCTGAGGGTAGGAGTGCAGGACAGGCTGACTATGATTTAAGAAAGTTATGATAAATGGACATGGAAACAATGAATCTCAGGTTTCAGGCAAAATCCAATTATATGTTGCAGATTTCTGCACCAACAGACGGGCAAACATGGAGGTCATAGTACAGGAAGTTTTAGGCTGAATCCTACTTGAGCTCGTAGCTTTTGCTTCTCTGCCTCCAGCGAACCGAGGTGAGCCGACAGAGCCATCATCACCTACGAAAAAAAATAGTAAAGGTTGCAAACAAATAAAGGATATGCTTAACCATGATGGGCAACTCAGCAGGTGTTAGATAAACATAGAGGAAAATGCATGACTTCAGACTCTAAAGAGGGAATTAGACAAAAGGAGTTTAAGCTAAAAACCCCAAATGTTTTTAAGACAGTGAAAATACTCCTATTATGACCACAGAAAAGTACTCGGTGGCAAAAAATGATGATTTTGTGGGAAGAAGAAGGTATTTTGTTGTTGTATACTAGATATTTTCTTCCTCCATTTCAGTTCCCGGGCTCCGTACACAACAACTGAACCAAGCATTGAAAGCATAACGATAAAGATATTTGCAACACATTGTCCAACAACACTTTTTTAAACTATTCATTTTTCAAAAGGCTTATAAAAACTAACAAGTTCCTAAATTCTGTAAAATATCAATTTCAAGAACATTTTTTAATGGAAGAACTAAAGAATGATGTACTTGCGCCTCGCTCAGACCCAATTCGATCCTCTCCAGCGACTGTCGGAGGATGCTGGTCTTCTCCTGCTCAACACAACTGCTCTCAGACTCCAAGCGGCTCTCCATCACCCCCTGCAGGTTCTCCAGCAGGCTGCGGTTCTCCCCTCTCAGAGCTTCCAGCCCTGCTATCACCTGCTGGGTGCTGCAAAGGATCTCCTCTGCCGACAGCATGATTCCTCTTGTTGTTGCTGCTCTACCTGCGACAGACCTGAGAACAACAGGAAGGGGAGTAAGCAAGGAATTATAACAAGCAGAGGACATGATAACAAGAAGTAAGAGCGTGTGCTGTGCTCCACTGTGGGTTCATGCACGGAAATCTAATAAAAGGGAAGAAATAGTTAGATAAGCTGAGCTGCAGAAACAAAAATGTTTCTCAGCCGATAGAAACTAAACACAACTTCTGTTTAATGCAGTATGCAAATAAAAGCTTCCTCATCCACCTGATTTAATAACAAATATTGTTTGTTATTGTTTGCATTGTTATCAACTTTTATGCCAGTTCAACTTTTTAATGGCTGAAAATGGAAAAGCAGATCGTATTTTTACTTATATGTCTTGTAAAACATAAAAATCATTGCTAAATACAAAATAACATTAACTCATTGGATTTTTGATTCGATTATTTGAAAACAGCCCAAATAAAAGATGGCTGAAGATGCAGGATATGTAATTTATCACCCATTAATAAGGATCTGGTCTACTTTTAAGACCAGGCTTAACATTTCCTTGTTAAAGAAGCTTATAGCTTTGTAAGGTTATCCTGAGCTAATTCTGTAGATATCCTGCTAAAGGCTTAAGCTGCTGGAAGACATAAGGACCACTTTTCCTCGATTCAACTGCTATTCTCAAATTCTGAATTATTTATTAGTTCAACTTCTTTTTCTCCTCATTGTTGTTTCATCTGGCTGAGTTCTGTTCACCTGTGACACCATCCAGTAAGGAGGCATCAGTTGGGCTCCTACAGTCAAAAACATCAATTACAGATAATACAGCTGGTGTCTGGAGGTTCTGATGACACCTAGTTTGTGTTCCAGTGGGTGGTGAGAGTCAAACGGAGGTACTGGTCAGTGTGTGTAGGTTTCCTGTAGACTTCTATGTTAAGTTGTCTGTCTTCCATTATGTGAACCACGCAGTCCAGGAAGGCAAGGCTGTCATCGTTCACATCTTCCCGCGTGAACTTGATGTTTCTGTCCACTGCGTTGATGTGGTCTGTGAAGGAGTTGATGTCCTCGCCACAAAGGAACAAGACTGACAATGTGGTTTACGCTGTTCAGTATAGTGAAGAGTACACAGACCTGTACATTGGAGAGACCAAGCAACCTCTGCACAGGAGGGCTAACTCCACAGGACAGGACTCAGCAGTCCACCTACACCTGAAGGCTAAAGGACACTCGTTTGCGGACAACAACGTCCATATTCTAGCAAAGGAAGACAGATTGTTTGAGAATGGGGTCAAAGAAGCCATCTTTGTTAACCTGAAAAAAAAACCATCCTTTAACAGAGGAGGTGGTCTCAGACATAACTTGCCACCCACATACAAAGCACTTTTAGAAACTCTATCCAGAAAATTCACCTCACACCTACCCTCACTTTCCAAAGAGTCATGTGACCGAAACCATTTTGACGAGTGAGTCAAGGACCTATAAGAGCCCCCCTAAAGACCATCAACACCCCCCTGGTGATCTCTATTGACCATTATGTTGGAGGGACCAGATCCACCTTTTGTTTTTGCTTTTTTTTTCCCTCCCCTAATCCCTTCTGTTACACCTACATTATATTTATTTCAGTGCTCCCCAGCATCAGTTACAACTGAAGAAGCCTCTTGGATGAGAGCTTGACCATGACCTGGATGACCGAGAACGTTCACAGCTTTAATTCTGATCTACCTTTCTCTCCCTTTTATTATTTTCATTTGCATAATAAATACAGGACAAAATACTTTAAAAAAGAGAACAATATGACTGTAACTCATCCGGAGTCCCAGAAAAAAGGTGACAAAGAAAGAGTTGCTAATGCAAAGCAAAAGGAAAGAAACTATTAAGAGCACAAAAGGAGCAAAGAAGCCCAGACAATTCAGTCTTTAATTGTATTAGCGACAAAGGGAACAGATATAAAGAGAACAAAGAAAACAAAAACAGGAACAAAGCTGCCAAGTATTCAACGGGAATACATGACTGCCACAAAGCGACATTTCAGTCATAAAGAGACAAAGAAAATCTGCAAACAACCAGAACAAAGCAGGTAGTTTTACAGCAGTTTCTAGTTCAAAAACTCTTTCCCTTTAGAACATGTGGCAGATATATTAAGAAAACTAAAATACTCATTTAGTCATTAATTAATACAAAAAAAAATACACTTTCAATTCAGACCAGTAACTTGACTTCCGTATAAAAACAAAACATAAAACAACCTGGATTTATTTTTAATTAATAAACATGCCTGTTTATATTCTCAATCATCCAGGTGATTTATAACAATACAACATGAGTAAATGTTGTTAAAACAAAATCTGTCAATAGTATTAAAACGTAAAGGTCTCCATTCACTACATGTGCTGAGGAGCCATCCTGGAAGTGGGAGCCTGAAATCATCCACTCTTCTATACCATTTGAAATCTAATGCACAACTATTCTGCTAAATTTACTTATAAAATATATGCCCTTCAATATACTAGTTTCTATACGATTCTTAAATAGGATTTTTTACTGTCAGCTCTAATACATTCGGGACAAACCTCTGAGATTTAACGCAGCCAATCCAGCTGCATTCATTGATGAACTGACTGACCATGAACTCGTTTGAATGGCAAAGTGCACAAAAGTTTACACAACTCATTGAAACATTTGAAATCTGTTACTGTAAAGAAGTAACTGCCAGTATCTTTACTTTTCTTTTGTTTTAAAATCTTGCCCTGTTGTTATTTATTTGCCTTATTGTTTATGTGCTTGTGTTTAGTATTAGCTCCACGTTTTGTTTATTTTCCCACCTATGTTTCAGGGTTTTTTTTGTACCTCAACGAGTCTTTGTGTATTGTTTGTGTAATAATAAAGGAAAAAAAAGGTTGAGTTTACAAAATAAAGGACCTCAGACCTTAAGGAGTGAAAATACATCCCTATAGAAAAAAGGTGGGAGTAACTGAACTGTATCTGTAAAATATCAGAGAAAAAAAACACATATTCGCTGTTTTACCGAGGAGTTTAAATAATTAAGGGCAGCCCACCAGTGACAGGCCTGTGCTCTGAAACCAAAACCCCGCAGGGATGGGAGGATCCAAAGCCTCTGTTTGTTTACAATGGGCGGCGCAAAAGGCCTTTGCTGACATACATGACGAGTAAAGTGAATTTATGAGCATCTATTAACAGATTGACATAATAAAAACTGCGTCATGCTACCGTACATGTGTTCTTTTAATTAATTAAATGTCTCGGATTTCAGCAAAGACAGAAACCTCCATTTGATGGCAAAGAACGACCGCTACCTGATAATATTACTTAACACAAACAATAATTTGAAAGCATAAACGTTTGTAATCAAATGCTCAACAATAAAAGTTATTTATAGCATACCTGCTAATCAAAGCTCCTCAGAAACGGTCTCGTCCTGTTGACAACGCTTTTAGTGACGGATTATTTGTTTTCTTTCGTATCCCAAAGCTGTCAGAAACAGCTCAACAAGTTTACTTTCAGTTTCATTCAATAATTTAGTGCTTCACAGGTGAAAACTGATGGTTGTAAATCATTCACCTGTCGCTTCGTCGGCTGTCAGCTCCTCCTGTGATCACATAGCACCAAGCTAGCACCGGTAGCAACGATACTTCCGTTTCAAAACTTCAAAATAAAGGTCAGAGACATAGCGTGACTCACTCATCAGTCGAGGAGCAGAGGAGCTTCAGCTTATAAAACTGTAGTAGAATAAGTAGAGTAATAGTAGGGTAAAAATTATTTGAAGGATAAACTACGAAATTATTTAAGCAGAACCAAACTGTTGTCCTTAAATAAAAGGAAAATCCTCAGGACGTTCAGTAACTACCCAGGAACAATGAAGATATAAAACCAGATTCAAGCTATATTAGAATTGGCATCTAACCACAAGGACAAGCTAAATACCTTCTGGAAAAATGTGTAATACTATTTGGATGTAAGTGACCAAAGTATATTTGGAGGAGTGTATGTGAGGGTTTAATTTTAAACCTTAAAATAACTCTACCAACTGTCAAATATTGTGGTGGTAGCATCGTTATTCAATGTTAATACAATTGTATTATTATAGGAACTAGAAGGAACAATTAACACAGGAAAACACTTTTTTAATTTCCGCAAAAATGAACATTAAGATTGAAAAACAAAAAAAAAACTTAAAAACTAGGCTGTTTAAAGTCAACAAGGATCTTTCTAGGAAAATTTAAACTTGTGCACCCAATTATTATTTATAGGTCATTAAATCAAAATGATGTGTAATAATTATATCACAGAAAAATAAAAATAATAATTGCCCAAAGTCCATGGCAATAGTGGGTGTAGATGGTGGAGACAAACTGTACCCTGAACTAAAGAAAATAATAATACTTTCATTATCACACAATATTAAATGCTAGTCAACAGCCAATTTAAAAAGACAGGTTAAAATCTCATTATTACTTAATATCATTAATAGGCCTACAATAACAACATAACTGCCTGAGCAAATATTTTGTCCAAAATCTGATATTTATATGAAAGTATTCTAAATGCATTTTTAAATAAAAAAATAAAGAAGGGTCATACCTTTAAAATCTCAGTTCAAAACAAAAACTTTTATTGTGAAATGTAGGAATGTTTAACTTCCTACATTTGCTTCGTAATATCCAACCTGATTAGGCGGAGGAATTTACCTGATCCGACGCATCCCATCATACACCGCGGAGCAGAGCTTGAGCACTGGGTGGAAAATCGCCCCCTTTCTGTAAAAAGCAGAACTGCAGGCTATGACACATTTACGACAAACTGTAAGATACTCTCTACTTATTCATAACTATATTCATAAGTTTACCTATTAGAAGAATATAAATTTATTTTTTAATCTGTTAGGTTTCATTTTGGAGGCTAATCTTATACACATAATTTTGACTGACTTGGTTGGACTCCAGTTTGTGTTCCTAACAAGCGTTAATGTTGCATAACATGCTGCTGTTTGTACAACAAAAACGACATATTAATCATTCCTAATTAACATTTTGGTTTAATAAGACTGGGTTTAATTTAAATGTTTTTTGTATTGTGCAATTAAAAACCTGTCTGTTTTTTTTTTAAAACACGTGTTTATTAGGTTTGTTTACAATTTACAACAAATCAAGTTGAGCATTCTCACCGTCAAGAAAACAGCAAACCTTTTCTCCCTGTTCTCTTTCCCTTTCCCTCTTCCCCTAATTAAGTTACATAGTAAAACTTAAAGGAAAAAGTGAAATTAAACAAAAAGGAAGGAAAAGTAATACTCTTTTTTTGTTATTTATAATCTAGTTTCTTTTAACCATAATTTCATTCCATTTCCTCACTTTGTTGAGTTTCTGCTCCCATTCTTTTCCAGTTACCTATTAGTCAGATTAACTGGGTGGTCTGGGTTTGTGATTAGGAGGTCAGAACAGGTCAACCTGCTTTAGTGTCACTAATATCACATTAGTTAAGCTGAAGGAAAACATTTTGAGGAAACAATTACATGACTTACACTGAGGTTTCTACATGAGGAGTCAGCACATTAACATGAATTAACTGTAAACCTGCAGGATCCCAATAATACAATGCTAATTAAGTGATGCTAAAATGTCTTTTCTTTTAAGATGATCACTTCCAGCAGGACGTTTTATTATCGCGGCCTCAAGGAATAAAAAGGAACAAATACTGTAACCAAACAAGGAAGGCAGCTACAGTCTCCCTTTTCTGTATGTTTAAATGAAGAACCACCAAAAAAATGATCCCAAATGTCATAATTTGTTCCCTTCATGCAGTTTAAAGCATCTGTTTGACCTGGTCTAAAGCTTGCTGCCTTATATATATATATATATTATTCATTTGCAGCTATATGTGGATTTTCTGTTTTTGTAACAGAAGGTAAACAAAAAATACAAATTACAAATACAAATTTTCAAGATGAAGAAAATTCTGAAATAATGAAACAAAATCCCACACAATCCTCAGGTGTTTATAACACCTTGAATTCTCCACATATTAAACAAGATTCTATTATAGCAGCTAACTAATCTTCATGGAGTCTTGTTTTTTTTTCCAGTTTCCACCATAACCTTTCACTTTGATGATCTGGATAATTTCCCAGAGAAGAGTGTAAATGGTTTTTGCTTGACGGACAGATGCGTCTTTCTAAAAGTTAGCTTAAACCTATGGATATTTATTGGTGAAAAAAGAAAATATCCATCTCTGCATGTTTATTACAGTTGACAGAAACCATCTGGGTTACACTACTACTACTGAGTAACAAGTAGCCATCCAAGAAATTACTTAAGAAGGAGTAAAGAAGTATTTGGTAAAAATGCTACTCAAGTACTGAGAAACTCATCATAACATCTGACATTTAAAATTATGTAAGGAAGTTATGTGCGAAGACTATTACAAACTAAAAAAAATACAAATAAAATAAAAAAACAAGTCATGTAATGAAATAACCATCCCAGGCAAAGGAAACACTTTAAAAAAACATATTTTTGACACAAAAGATATGGAACCAGCATCACCAGTTACAGTATTTATGACATGCTAGGTTGAAGTTAGCCTATGTACAAAAAAATAAAGACTCTTTTACACATAAACATTAACTGTGTGCCTTTTTTCAAAAGCACAGTTTTTATAAACATTCTTGTTCATTATTCATAGCATAAGGAAGCCAGACATTGGAATCATTTAGGGGTGCAGTGGTGGCACGGTGGAAAAGTGTGAAACCCATGCACAGAGGCTTTTGGTCCTCCTTTTCTGTCCTGGAGCATTGATCCATTTGTTTGTCTACCCAGGATGTTTCCCTTTTATAACTTGCAGATTTTAGTTGCATCAGCTCTGAACTTTAAACTCAGCTATGAAGAAAACAACCAAGACAGTTTGACCAACTTTAAGTTGAATGATTTTCTCGAGTTTAATAATCCTTTCCATTGTTTTAAGCAGATGTATTTTCAGTGTTTTAATGTCTGCGAGCTCTGCCGAGGATAATTTGCTCAAATAGACTTGCATGAGTTCATGTTCATGGGGAGAGTGTCAAGTAAATTGAAACAAAAACCAAGTGGGGCTTTCTGATAAGAGTTTGTTAAAACAAACAGATGTCTGGTTCAGAAAGACTGACTCTTTCAGCACAAATGAAAATTGAAGTCAGGCTTTTCCTCTCTAAAATCAGAGCTGGAGGTTAATTTCATGGCCAGAAGCTACCTGAGAGAGGAGGATTAAATTGTGCTACTTATCAGTCCAGACTGGGGAGCAGAGGGGACAAATGCTGCTTTAATTTAAAACCTGTTTGTAAATTTAATCCTCTCTAAACCAGTACAGCCTCGTAAATCTTTCTTTAAACCCTAATGACCTTTATTATAACTGTTAAGTCTTAACTGTTAAGATTTATGCTTTCTTTTAAGTCTCTTTAAATGCTTTCTTTGAATCTGTCGCCATATATTTTAACATTAACTCACTTAAATCTGATGCAGAAGCTGTTTACAAAGAATAAAAATATCAGACAGTATAATTTTGCTCTCAGCTCACAGTTGGAGTGCCAAACGGGCTCCGCTTTGTGGAGGCACTGACAAAGCTGCGCACACTTACACCATCAAAGCCAAAAATAACAACAATATGGCTGTATGTCATTCAGCAGCTATCTTCACCGTCCTTTTTGATTTAATAAACACATTATAACTGGGGTCTGATTATCTAAAGTAGGTGTGCATGGAGAGGTTAAATAGATAAATAAAAACTGTTTTGTCTGAGTTCGGTGAGAAAGTGCAAATTAGTTTTTGGGTAGAAAAACTATCACTGCCCTGCCCATTTTGTATAATAGAACCAGAGGCATAAATGTGTGATTTTAGTTGTGTTTTTTTTTTATGTGAAATTTAATTTCAAACTAAATCCTCACATGTGAGGAATGCGGTTTTTTGGACGACCACTAGGTGTCACACTAGAGCAGCAGAATCTGGAAGCGAAATGAAGGAAAAAAATGTATTATTTAAAAGACAGTGTCATTAACCTGGGGAGAGCTATTATATAAACAGACTATTGTAGCACTAAAGCTTTGAGCTTTTTTAAATGCATCAACAGAACTTAGTGAAGGTCTATGGTCACGTTTCCTATCTGGATATTTACTTTCTAATGAGTAAGGTTTTCTTCCAGACTCCTAAAGCGGTCCTAGTCTACAGTTTTAGATTAATTTTTTGTGTTTTTAGGACAATTCCTGTTTTTAAGCAACGTCCCCAACCACACAGTCCATTCCTGTCCACAGATCCTGTAAGTATCCTCTTTGAGGCTACCGATCCTGACTTGTGAAACTCATCTGTTAGAGTGCTGGCGATTGTTTGAGGGTCCTTAAAGATGCATCTTACCAGTTTTCTCTGCAGGGACTTTAAAATTTTTTTCTTTAATCACCAGTCAGGCTTGTAGATATTTCTAATACATACTTTCAATCGTAGGTAAAATGCTGCTTTAAGATAATAACCAATGTAATTTGAAAGCATTTTTCACAGACACTTGTTCTGCTGTTTGCCAGAAATATGTAATGCTGTGGTGAGAGATTTTGGCAGTTATGTCAGAGAAATTATCTTATTTTCTTCACAATATGAAAAAAAAAGAGTTTTCTAACCACATGAAAATAAAAATGATTTCACAGGAAATACAAATTAAAATCCCAAATATAATTCTGTTTTTAAGCGACCTTATTCCATGATGTCTCGGTCTCTTCTCAGCTGTGCAGCTTGTTTCCACATGATAACTCAAAAGATATGTTGCTAATAAGAAATGAAGAATAAGTGGTGAGTTAGAGAATGGAGGGGAGTGATGAAATGACAGCTGAGTCAATGCAATTCAATCAGAAGAGCTGCCTTAGGAGGACCTGGAGAGGCAACACTAAAGATAGAAGTCTACAGTTTGCCCCCCAGAACTAGCTCAAGTTTCATCATGAGCCCCCATCTGTCACCTTCACAGAATCTCCAAATTATAACACAACAATACATTTGCTCATCAGTGAAGAATTATCAGTTCCTGAGAACATTAAGCATATTTTTTTATTTTCACACAGTGATGACTTGCTATAAGCAGTAGTTTGTAAAAATACGAATCCCTCCTTTAAATGTAGTTTTTACAATTTCTTTCATGCAATAACTGCATGGTGCCTCGGTGTATTTTATTATGAAACCAACAATTCATCCATCAATCTTCTCTAGCGGGCTATGCGATGGACTAGCAACCTGCGCAGGTTGCTAGTCCATCGCAATGCAATGAAACAAAACTATACGCACACACTCACACCTCGCGGCAACTTAGAGAGCCCAATCTAACCTAACAGTCATGTTTTTGTACAGTGGGAGGAAGCTAGAGTACCCAGAGAGAATCCACATGTTCACCAGGAGAACGTGCAAACTCCATACAGAAAGACCCTAGGCCTTGAATCAAACCCAGGACCTCCTTGCTCTAAGGCACCACCGTCCAACTCTGGAAAATGATTCACAGTTTTCAACATTTTCCCAAATAAAATCCTTTAAAATACAGCATGCTTTCATGCAAACAGTAATTCCTGGAGGAACTTAGGCAGGCAATGTCTCATGTGGGGATATCTTCAGAGGTGAATAACGTATATTCTCTTATCTTTTGCTAATCTGGTTTTAACGGAAGACTAGTAAAAAGACAGTTATTGTTAAAATATAAATAAAAGAAAAGAAAAACACAACCTCAGATGAAGTCCTTGTGGTTTGGGGGGGGGTGACACCTACATTTGTCTCTTTGACTTACATTTAAAACTCTACATGCAAACAAAAAAGTAATCTTCACTTAATACTGGATATATTATGGTAAAATATGGAGGTGAAAGCATTATCCTGTGAGGAATCTTTCCTTCAGCAGGGAAAGAGGCAAACAAAGGACGAGAAAAGTTGTTGCTATATAAAGGGAAATCCTGGCTGAAAAACTGTTACTGGCTGCAAGAGACGAGACCTGCAGTTCATCCTGCAGCAGGACAACACCCCTTACAATTAGCCTGAGCTAAAACGGAATAGTTTAGATAAAATCAATCAAAGTCCAGCCAAAATCCATCAGATAACTGGCATATACCTGTTTTTATGCCACTTCACAAGTTTCAACTAGTAATTGTTTTTGTCTGTTTGACTACATTGATTGCAGCTGGAATGTTTCTCTTTGCAGAAGGGATTTCCTTCATTAGGCTTGTTTTATTGATCAGTGAAAAGGAAATTAGATCAAGGGTAACAAGAAGTAAAGCTCGACACATGTTGGGAAAAGCTTGTAGCCATTTCCCAAGAACTGCAGACTCAAAGATTGACAGTTCAAACATGAGTAGGCCTATGCGTCAATTATATTTGTCGTACTGTTGGCAAGACTAAAACTATGACTCTTAGATAAAAGGTAACTGTTCATATAAAGTACAACCCTAGAAGCAACAAGACTTCAGCTTTGCATGAACTATAAACTTCTGTAACACAACTGTTGGGCAAAGAGGCCCAGTGCTGAGTCAGCAAGAAGCTGCTTTTCCAAAGAATAAATTAACTTTTACTTAAATTACCTTTAATTTATATTTTACGTCTCAAAGGTTGCTGTTTCCTATTGCTAATATTAATAATGAGAACTAGGACACAGTTTTTCCTTGTTCGTTCCATTCTGATTCCTTTAACCATGTGAAGCTTTGCATCAACACATATCTACACAGTTGTCTCGTAAATACCAAAGTCTATTTGTGGGCTCCTCCAACTGCTAACATCATTTCTTCTCATGCTGGATCTGGACTTGTGTGTCTGAAAGTGTCAGCCGGGATCAGAGATTAGGAATTCAAGGAGGGATTTGGGATCCACCTAATTCTTCTCCTCTGATCCCGAAAATCGAGATGTGGAAGAAAAACGTTACTTATCTTGGTTCTTAAAATTCTTCATTTTCCATTCATCCTGTTGTTCCGTGTGAACAACAGCAACAAACAGCAAAAACGTTGCCCCACACTTTCGATGGATTCTATTGGCACCTAGAGCTGTGAATTGTTCCTGGCGTTATGTAAGTGCGAAGCTGTTAATTCAAGCTTCCTGCTGCTCCCTGAAGCCTGTGGTGTGAGTTAGAAATTGCCATCAGAACTCCACACCAACCAGTCAAAAATGGTTTTATGCTATACAAGGTGGCCCCTGCCACATTTCTCAATCTGTTGTCCAGGAATCAGATGCTAGAACTGGTTCAACATGGACAAATAAGAGACATAAAGATAATTTATGGACCACATTTCACTGTTTAAACAGAAAAAAAGCATGCAATTTATGCAAACTAATTTGATGTAAAACCCTAAGAGATGTACATTTGTTGTATTTAACTCACTCATTTGCTAAGGGAATTGTTTAATTTATATCTATAACAACATTAGCTCATTCTTCCTATATTCAGATATTTTGTTTCAAATCATACTCTAAAAAAAGATATGAATAAATATTCAAACTATTAGAATAATGTTCCCGATTTATGTAACTGTTCCTGAGGTTCTGTTTCTTTGAGGCAGCTGTAGAGGTATGGGCCTTTTTGGATCTCAGTCAGGGGGTTGCATATGTATGCATTTAGGAGGGGGTGGGGTTTGTCCTGGGGTATTGGGTGACAGTCTAAACTGGGATCCTGGACAAATGCCAAAAAGCAAGCGAGCTGCAGAGCTAAATTGTCTGAATGGACTGCTCATATCACATGTCTGTTGGGATGACCTTTAGGTTTTATTGAAGGGGGCGTGGCTGTTAAAGCATGCAGTGAAGAGGGAAATTTGGTATTTTATGTTTAAAAACCTTCTCTAGAGAAACATATTTAAGTCTCATATTAAATGGGTTATTCAGAAACTTAAAAATGAAAACTTGTCTGAGTCGCTTTGCTCTGCACCCGTGTTGCTTTTCCGAGTGAGTTTCTGAACTTGCTCACCAAACAATGTCTGCTCGGTTTCTGGCAAAGTACACTTGGAAATTTGAATGGTTCAAGTTTCGAACTGACAGCTGGCTCTAACCACATGAGATGCAGCTGACCCCTGCATGTAACTCAGCATATCCTCTCACATTGCCCTCTTCTGTGTTGTTACGGTAATCTACATTCATTAATAGGGGACACGGCTCACACAGGGGGCCTCATGCAGTGACACAGAAAAAGACTCATTTAGAGAGTCTTGTCTGTGGACGGTCGGACCACAGCAGGGAAACTGGAGACAAAAGTAATTTAAAGCAAAGAAGCTAAGAGTAGGATTGAGTGTGTTGAACACAACACATATCTCCTCATTTAATGCAACAAATTCATGACTGTGAAAAAGAGTCCAAGTAATACTTGTGCGTTGTGTCAATGTGTCCTTCTCCTGCACATCAGCTGTATCTGAACATTTACTGGTGACGCAGGTAAATTATTACCAAGTTTAGTATAAGGCAAGAAATAAACGGCCATTATATGATACGTTAAGTAGGATATCGTCAGCATAACATGTTATTCAAATAAATTTAAATAGTTTCATGCTTACTCAGGAAGAACCGTTCCCAAGGTTTTTTTTTATAATCAGTGCATAATTATAAGTCTGTTTACCTAATTTGTTCCTTCTGGAAATATACTCAAGCTACAAAAATGAGAAAAATTCAACAAAAATATGTGATTCGACAGATTAGTCAACGATTTTTCAAAACTGCCAGCCAACTGGAGATGCTTGAGTTAAGGACTGTTGAGATCCGGAGCCTGTCTGCCACCTTTTCTCCAGCAGAGCGCGCCGTGGGTCTCCTGGGCTGGAGCCCTCAACGCACCT
>JAUZNJ010051093.1:0-30466 GCA_034780135.1 Jordanella pulchra | reverse complement strand
ATATATTTACGGCTAGTTATTAAATATGTACTTAGGTCAGTTTTATACAATGTTTGGCCTTTCACTATTAGTTCTTTGGGAAGGTTAATGGTCCATCTTCACCGCATACTAGCAGTTTTTACAGTTTCAAAAACAGATTTAAGAGACTTTAAATGGCCTTTATGAGTATAGGATTTAAAATGTAGTATTCACAATGTCAGTTTTACCCAAATATTATCAATTTAAAAATATTAGGTTGTTCTTGTTTAATTACACCTTGGCAAACAAAAAATTACAGTCTTTTTGCTCAAGCATTCGCCCATAAAAAATCCCAGATGTGAGTAGATGCACCCACATCATTTTACCCATAATTCTGCAGCAATTTGGACACAGGATGTTTAATACTAAGAAAAAAAAAAACAGAAATTGGACATTTTTCCCAGCAGGCATCTACATTCCTGCAGCCTCTCTAGAGGCTGTTTGCAGCGCAGCGTGTGGTCAGAAGGAGGAAACCTTAAGGACAATCCCAACAAACTACACTGCTCCATGAAACCTTTTTATTTTTTATTTTTTCCAGATGTGGCTCTGGTCTCACGGCCTCTAAAAAAATAAGGTTGAAACTATGTGTGCGGGTGGCCTGTTTACATTCCACCGATTCCAGTGGGAAACTGACTCTCTGTTGTCTCATTCTTTTAGCTGCTGTGCCAGGAAAGGTTTATACTCTCTGTGGTTGAATGTGTCTGATATTTAAGTGCTCACATAAACACAAACATCCTTAATTGTGTTTTTAATGTAAAATATCCATATTTTGGTGGTTTTTGTAATATTTTAGTAAGTCTTGATGTTTGCTTGAGATTAGGGTTTTCCTGTTCTCTTTCTTAGATCACACCCCAGTGATATCGAGAGAGTCTTATACAACAAGATTGTTGTTAGAAGTCAGGGGATTTCACGTTATTTTCCGTTCTGCAGAAGCTTAGGGGGAAACCGTCAATCTTCTGTCTGACCCTGTTCATGCTGTTAATTCCTCCTCAACGCTCTCATGAACTGAAAGTAAACTGGTTGTCTTTTTGGTTTGCTTCTTGAATCTAAATATGACTGGAAACTGGACATTTTTAGAGGGTAGATTTGTTAAATATATCTTAAGGAAGAATAAATATATATAGTTGCTGTTCATATTTTAGACAGAGATTTTGCTCTCCTTTATCTGATGACTTCCTCTGAGATTTTCCAGCAATCTGCTGTAGGGATCACTGCTCTGAAAGCCTGACAACATATTTCTCAACCTCAGACACTAAGAAAGCTCTTAAGTTGTCAAACATTAGTCATAATGATTGTGGGTTTTTTTTTTTCTTGCTCTTCTAATTTAACCATCGATGTTTTCAGTTGGCCTTTGCTGTAATTTGCATTAAGTGTACCGAGTTCTTATAATGGCCCAATATCCGTTAGTTGTCAGGCCATTAGGAGGTGATTTACAAATGCTATGACATAATGATGTTCCATGTTAACACAATCTGCATTTTTCTTTTTTTTAACTGGTCCTATCACCACCTGATAAGCAAAGGTTGTTCTGCCTGTTTGATGGACTAACTTTAGTAAATATTTTTTTTCCTAGATGGATACAAACTCTCTTGGCTGAATCTTTCAAACTGACCTTAACTGAGTCAAGTAATTGTTTGCAGTTAGAATTTTGAACACATTGATGATGGTTGTGATTGATTATATGGAAATTTATTATTTATCTTAAATCTGACTGTTCCCTCTGGTTGCTTCACTTTTTTCATACTAATTTGTCAGTCTTTGTGATGTTAATACTATATATAAATTGAAGATTATGAGTTTAGGTCGAAACTAAAGTGCAAACAAATGATTTGGGGGCTGTTTTCATAAGCATTGAAGCAATCTAAACATTTAATCCTCTCTACTCAGTCATTTATTACATTTGTACACAAATTCATTTTTACAGTATTTGAAGCAAGAGCAGAAATGTAAACAAACATTTTTACAAAAAGAAACAAACCAAAAAAACAGTCTTTATGGGCATCAAGATAAATGTGATGTTCCTGTTTTTTAAGAATCCACAGAGCATCACCTCTTTAGTTGACCTAGATGGGATCAGTTGTGTCTCTGTGTTCCCATGCTTTCCCACAGCTCTAGTATTATTTCAAGTAGTGACCCAACTATGTGGTGTCACCACCTTTAGTCATTGCAGTTTAATTTTACATTAAAACATCTGCGCTCTGTTGGAGGGTGTTCCTCTTGTAGCAATGATACTTTTTCCATCCATCTATCCATCCAATTCACACATGCATGCGTAGATTCTACAGATCTTCAACATGTTTGTACATGCAGCTCTGTTTCACTTTATAACTAAAGCAGAATTGCCTTCTTGTTGTTTGGTTTTAATAGCCGGGTACAGAGTTGCCACTTTGTGTCCTCCTTCTCTCATCTTCCCAAATTATCCCCTCCCGTAACTGAATAGCTTTGCTGCTAGCCACCTCAATTTCCTACAAAGCATCAGAGTGTGAAGGTGCCTCTGATGAATTGCTGCACACCAAGTCAGTCACTGTGTTCTGATCTCTCACCCCGTCCAATTGCTCCGCCTTTTTGTCTGTCACTTGCTAATTGCTCCATCTCTATTCGAGTGACTCTGTCTACATGGGTCCATTTTTCAGTGTGAATTTGAGCGAAACTCTTGAGTGTGTATGCTAGCCTAAATAATGGTGTGTGAGTGTGTGGGTGGCCGTGCTTTTGCAACCTTGTGGGGACTATTTCCCAGAAATATGCTGCATTTTTGGGGACTTATAGGTACTTGTGGGGACCAGCGACTGGTCGCCATAAAAAGTTCTCTTCTTGGGGTGGGGTTAAGTTTAGGACTAAGGTGTAAATAGAGTTTATGATAGGTTTATGGTTCGCCATGTGTTGGTAATGGTTAGAATCAGGGTACGGATCAGGGTTAGGCCATAGAAATAAGTGGGAAATAAATGAAAGTCAATGGAAAGTCCCCAGAAGGATAGTGTGACACAACATGTGTGTAGCACTGACAGCAGATTGTCTGCCACCGGCAGGCTTTCTGTTTACTGCTCTGGTGCACATTCAGCTGCTTCATTTGGTTTCGGCTCTCCCTCGGGACACACTGAGCCAACCCCCATTAACTGATTTGAAAAGGACTGTTGCAGCTTCTACCGCTCTGTAAATAGAAATTCAGCCATGTTATAAATTTATTATACACGGTTTGACCCCAGTCGCTCACACTGAAGAGCGCTGTCGATAAAAAGAAGTTCCTGCTGTTTGGTGGAGAAGTTTTATAGAAACACTTTTGGTACATAATTATGTCTCCCCAACAATAAAGGTGGATGGGTTACTGGTATTATTAGTGCCTTTAAGGACTCTTCAGTGTTTCATGAAAAGTTTAATACCACATTATACTAGTTTTGATGTGATCCGCTGCAGATAACCACCTCCTTTACCAACTGTAGAGATGATGTGAGCATGTTGTTTAAAATATAAAGTTATTGGTTTTTTGTGTGATTTACAGGCTATAATATGGAAGAGGAACCTCATCAAAATAGTTCCCCTTATGTAATGCACCGATGGGAACAGAACAGTAACACATTCATTGGACTTCAATAAATAAAATCTACTGCTTTTCTATTCTAGTTGATTGGTGCATATTTGTATCTTAGCATAGCGAGGAAAGCCTTGAGAGCAAAGTTAGAGCATTGGTTAGAATAAATGCAACATTTCTCAGGCTTTCACTGTCAAAAACACCTTAAATCAGCTGGTTGTCATGAAGGTGGTGGCGACGTTTGTGTCATTTCATTTCTCAATATTTTGGGGTGCATACGTGACACACCAAACCAAGCATGTTTTCCCTCTGATTCACTCTGATTTATATAAACTGATGGATAAAACTCTGGCTTGGAAAATGATAAATCAAAAGAATAGAGTAGAGCTTCTGGATATTTAAGAAAATTACACAATTTCAGTGATATTTATAAATACTGCAGTTGTCTGTTTAATATAATGCAGCCTTCAAAGCATGAAAAAGGTGAAGACAGAGCCATAGCTGCAGTTTAATCCTTAAAAGCTAGTCCTTCTTTTTCTGTTCATGTGGTGAAGGACCAGACTGGAATCCGCAAGTTGAATCAGAATGTCGCAGCAGCATCCTACCCCCCTCTTTGCCATTATGGGGGTTGCCATGCCTGGTCAGCTTCAAAATTCCTCTCAACAAACCCCCCCTAACTGTCTGACTGACCCCCGACTGCTGCAGCTGCTGATTGTAAATGTGGCCTTTCAGGTCCCTCAGGCTTCCATATTTTACCATATCTTTACAGGATGACTCCATAGCGTTCTTCTATGGACAGAGATAAAACTCTAACTATAGTCAGGTGAGGACAACAAAGGAAGGAACTGATTATAGCGATTGCTTTTGTAGAAAGCGGCTCCTTAGAAGTAAAGCCATTCTGCCCAAGAGTGATGTTTTATTGGTTTAAAGGGGCAGAATCTTTATTACTGGATCCACCTGGGTCATCTATTAAGCCCACCCCTGCTGTGATCACAGTCTTGTAAAGATGGACCCCTATTTCCATTTCAGTCACTCTTATTCTCACACACCTCTAGTAATAACCTTGTTTTCTTGTGCCCTTTTGTCCAAAAGGCCGGCGTCACACAAGGGAGATAAATGAACCGCCTCTTGGTCATTTCCCAGGCAGAAGCACCATCTCTGGGTGTAACAGAAACACTTCAAAGAATCATTTTGTTTTGTTTGTTCTTGCTTGTAAATGTTTGATAGCCTCCGTGTGCATGGTTGTTCAGCTCGCGGCGCCTCATTGATGCGTGTGTGTTAGCTGGAGCGAGAATGAACCCATTCGTCTGTAGGCATCTGTTGCATCTCATTAGCAGCTTTTACAATGAATTACCACCATGGATTTCTCAGTCGTAGCGACACACACACACACTCTAAACATCCTTCATCCTTTTCCATTCATCCTGATAATCCCCTTATCTTTGACGCTATTCGCCTCATAAAGGATGCTGCCAGTGAATAATGAGGTGGTCGTATCTGCTGCTCATTCACTCTAATGCTAATCTGCATCTCAAGGTGACAGTGATGGAGAAATTTTACGCAGGGAGTAGTTTCAGTGCTGAATAAATCGGCTATAGCCTTGTCGGGGTCACGGACATGGATGTGCATATGCTTATGTTGGTGCTGGCTGAGCAGAAAGGTCAGCTTTGTGTGTTGAGGATCACTTCAAACAAGACTGCATCGATGTTGGCTGTTTAAATTCTCATAGTTCAATCCTCTCTTTATCTCCCCTTTAGAGGTTAGACTTATAATATGAGTGACAGTTCATAAAATCCTGCTAATATATTGTTTTCACGCTCCACGCCTTCATTTTCATATTTGGATGTTACGCCTGGCTGCTCGGTTTAATTGCTGAACACTGTTGCGATGCACAGGAACTAAAAATTGTTTTTCTTTCAGCGTTTTATTAAAAGCTGAAGGGCTCCCCTGTCACACAGCTAATCAATTTTTGACAATGAAACAATGCACTGTTGTGTCTGAGGTTCGGCAGACGTGAATAATCTGGTTCCCCTAATTAGATTTCAGTAATGCTAATGTTTGCCATGTCTCACCAGAACATGGAAATTATAAATTCAAAGCCCTTAAACTTTAGTGTGTTGTCACGTTGTGGTGTGTTGTATCGGGGTTCAATGTGATACCCCAACAGAAATGAGTGCATTGTTGTGAAACTGAAAGTAAACTGTTAAAACGATGGCTTCCCAAATTAATTCCTGAAACAAAAATGTCTAAAAACGGAAATTCATACCATCTACGTTTTGTGTTCAGTGTTTTGTCGAACCGCGACAACAGTGAAGCAGTCCTGTTGCAATTTCTTAGTTGAATCAAGATCTGTACTTTAACTAGGCCAGTTGAACATATGTTTAAATATTTACGTGAGCATTTCAGAAATCAAACACCCTGAAGATTGGAATACAGCTGCATCACTTTGTGCATGTAACTGTGCTCTCTGACCAGTCTGTTCAGGAACATCACCCCCACAGCATAATGCTGCCACTATCCTGCTGGCTGATTTGCAGTTATAGTTTTTACACCCAGCATGTTATCTTTTAATATAATATGTATAAAATGTATACTATAAAGTCTTAAAATTTCAGTTGTAGTCACCCTTCTTGAATTTATTTGCTCTATCCCTAAATGCTTAAAGACTCATCTGTCCTTTTTCCTCCTCAAGCTTTATCCTCTTAAATACTCCCATCATTTAATTTGGGCTCATTAGAGTAAAAAGAGTTAAAATCAACATTTGTCTCAGATTTTACAATGGAGCAATGGTTTATTCTGATCTGTCACAAATAGGATACATTAAAGTTTGTGTTTTTACTTCTAGAAAATGTGAAAAAGCTCAAGGGTGTATAGATACTTTGGTAACTTACTGTATTAGTCTCATCCGGAGAGCATTAATAGCAGGCGTTTGTGACTAAAAGGGTTTTGCCTCTAAATGGGCAAAGCTCTTAACACTGTTGGAGCACTTCTGTTTTTTAAGTTTGTCAGAAAAGGTGAAGTTAAAGGACTTGTCATCCAATACGTTATGTTTTTTTTATGGTTGTTAAATATGGGAAGATAAAAGCAGAACTGAACTTTAGATTAAAAGAAAGATTATTCTTTCCAAAGTCTTGGTTCCATTTGACACGCATATCTGAGCTTAGCTTATTTTATTATAAACTTAAGTGGTAATGATTTAAATGTTTTGACTCTGCGTTGGCAAAGGCCGATAAAACATTAGTAGAAAGTATGACTAATGTGAAAAGTCCTAGAGGGAAGTTGTGAATCATCTTTAAGGGATTTCTCATTTATGTTTAATCACGTTAAATTTAGTAGCTTGCATTTAGTGTTGTTTTGTAGAAAGGGTTTAGTGCTGGACTTCAGGGTCATTTGTGTCCTTGGAAAACATGAACAGAGGAAAGCAGGAAATGGGTCTTTTTCCCATGGGGTTGTTGGACTTAAACTGAAGGCAGATTGAACAGACGCTGCTCACAAGTGTTTACACAATCTTTGCACATAGGCACAGCCTCTGTGGACTGTATCAACCCTGTGGGGTCAGGACAGGTCAGAGCCTGATGAGGACGAGGAAAGCTTTGTCATTTGGGATGAAGGATATGGACATGTGGTTGATCCGTGGCCTTGCAGCTGGTTGAGATTTCCAGAGAGAAAAAAAAAAAGCAGGACATTATTCATTAGTACAGCAGCTTAAAGGGGATATTTTTGAATAATTTCACAATTTTTTTTATTACAAAACAAGGTCTATAGAAAAATATCTTCCTCTCAGAGTTATAGCTAATGCACTTGGTTGATCATCTCTGACCAAACCACTGTAAAAGTTAATGTTAGCATTAGCAGGTATTTCTATTTTAATGCATAATTAATTACAGACTATACAATTGTGTGTAATTTAAACCCTTTGAATCTTTCTGTGAAATATCCTGCTTCATTAGATTAAAGATGGAACAGAAAAAAAAGTTTTAGTGCATTAATAAACTGATTTATGTACACTCCTCATGGTCATGAATTTTATAGTCACGTTGAGATAATAAAATAAGCTTTGAAGTAATGATCACGCAACATCCAGTTTGTAAATAGTTTTTATGAGCAATAATTAGGTGCATAAGGTTCAAATTGTTTAATAAAAAATAAAAAATCGAATAACACACACGCTCAGATAAATACTTATACTCCCTTAATGATTGGTCAAACATCTTTTAACAAGTTGAAAAATGTTATCACCGTCCCTAAGTTTCCTGAATATTGGTTGATTATGTCCTCTTATCAGAAATCCTAAATATTATAAAGCATAGATGAACTTCCTGTTGGAGCACTCCCTGCCACCTTCTAAACACCTATCTACTGATTTAAGGTAAAGAAATTGAAGGTAGACCTTTTTCTTCATCTTTCCACATCTACTACCGCTAACAGCAAAGCAGACCCATCTTGATGCTGCCACTGCTACTCTTTACAATTGGTGTAATTTACTGAGATATAAAAGCTTGACACTGGCTGTTTTTCCAGTGAATTACAGACTTGAGCCACAATAGTTTTTGAGTTATTGGTCTATTTTCTTTCATCTTGGAAAAAAAATGTTATTTGGATTAGATGTTACAACAGCAGGGATGCTTATATTGTATAATCATCATGGTAAAAAATATCTGTAGTGTAAATAATATAATATTTGCTGTTTAAACAGTTTTTCCACCACTGACTCTGAAAGTGTCTCTACATTCTGTTTACATTTTAAACTATTATTTTGCAATTATCTTCTACTGTTTAGCACCACAGCTGCACTACTGCATGCAAATGTTATAGCTGCTGGTTTTATACGTAGGTAGGTCTTTTTTTTAATTTTCAAACATGTATTACTTTTACTATTAGCACAATAAATATATAGAGTAGATTAGATAAAATATAAATTCCCTTTATTGTTCCTCAAAGGGGAAATATAGTTGTAACAACAGCAAAACGTCTGGAATTATAAAAGAGTCTCACAGGTCATAATAGATTGTATACATAAAAAAAATAACAGAATAAAGTGAAAAAGGGTTCAAAATAAAAGTATAAATACTTTGCAGCAAGAGCAGAAAGATGTTTTGAATATAAATGAAGTGCAGCCAGTGAAATAATTATAAATAACCAATGTACTAAATAAGTAAAGAAATAGGATCCATAGTAAAGATGTGCAAAAAGACAGCTGCATGTCTTAAAGTGACTTATGAAGGAACTGTGTAAAAATAATCATGAATCTAACAGCTTTTAAGCTTATTGGGTGCAGTGATGCTTGTAAAGTCTTACAGCTGCTGGGAGGAAGGATCTGCGATTAAGCTACTTTATGCATTTAGGGTGCAGCATTCTGCCACTACAGGACCTCTCCAGTTCAGCAACAGCTTCATGCATGGAGTGAGAACATCATCTAACGGAGATGGTATCTCAGAGTCATTTTGTGTCCCACCGTCTGCACTGAATCCAGGGGGCATCGAGCACAGAGCTGGCCTTCCTGATGCCTTTATCCAACCAATTCCTCTCAGCCACAGATAAGCCAACAGACCACACCATAGAAGATGGCTGATGCAACAACAGAGTCAAAGAAATTATATATTATATCAACTATCCCTACTTCATGTCTAATATGTACCAGTGTGTCATTTTAATGGGATGTTTTACTTAGCAACCAGCCATTCACATATTGTCTGCACCAACTTCCTGCAAAGGCTAATCTAAAATTATTCTTAAAGCTTAAACAGAAGAATTGTGGTTTTATCTCACCGATCACAGGCTCTTGATAACGATCAATCAGTTCTGCTTCTGCTTGTTCTTCCTTAGGGTCTCTCACCTCCTCAGCTGTACTATTTGTTTACAATTTCATTGTAACTACCTCCAATCTATCTTATCTCCATTAAAAATATTATTTTTTTTATGCAAAGTACATATGTAAAGTGTTATGGTGGCTAATTTTGGGCACCTTCATTTGCTGTTTACTTGTCTCATAGCCAAACAGAAAACAAAATGTTGCTGTCATTAGACACAGCTCCTGTGTCTCGTAGAAGCAAAAGGCTTTAAATACTTAAATCAATGCAACAGATTGATTTGTAATATGAGCTGCAGAAAATCAGGGGAGCCTTTTTAAATTATGCAGTTTCAATATTAGGAAGGACGGATCAATTTCTCGTGCTAAACCAATAACCCTTAGGCCGGCCGGCGTTACCACAGCAACACTGATGTATCCCTTGATGGGAAGCACCTGTTTCCAGCCTTCCTCTCTCTAACACACACTCATACGCTGGAGGCATGATTAGTGAATTAGAATGAACTGAATTACATGCAGATGATGCTTCTGGATGAACACTGGGCAGTTGGGTCGTTTAAAAAAAAAATGCATCTGATTTATCGAATGTTGCTGTGTCTGAACGCCTGTTTTTTCTTGTATCTTTATATCAGATGATTACAGTGTCTCTATCATGGCATAGCTGCTTTTTGGCTGTAGAGTGTGGGGGGCAGTAAATCATCGAACCTCCCTGGGGAGAATGGGTGTGTGTGTGTGTCACTATGGCTACTCTATGCCTGCCTGAATGATCATTTTTGCTTTCTTTAATGTTTTCTATTTATAATTTTTTTTATGTGCGTTCTCTCTTTATCTGTATATCCGTGTTTGTATTATGCTATTTATGAATCGTCTTCATCCCCCCCTTTACTGCCCATCATCATCATTGCTCTTTACTGGCTGTGCCTCCCAATTCCTCTTTGCCCCTCCCCCATTCTTCTCACCCCACCATCCACATGATGCCCTCTGTTAAGGTCACAAAATGGTCAAGGCTTCTGTGAACCTGTGGTGTTTCTTTGATGTTCATAATATAGACAGATGCTTTGAAAAAAGAAAAAAAAATTTTAAAAAGGGAAACAATTATATAGTACTCGTGACCATGACAACGCAGGCATACAATTTTGTCTGGAACAATGACAGTCTTAGATATTTTTTTAATTACTTTCTTGGAATCAGTTCTAAAATGGTGACAAGTCATATTTGCCCATTAACCTAATCAGCAAGTTTTTGGCAGATTGAAAAGCCACCAAGCACGAGGAGAACATGCAAACCAACTCACCATGCCGCCCACTTTTTACCTAAGATTTGGGATTTAGTTTGAATGTGACTGTACACTTTTTTTTTCTTGGTTTTAAGGGAACTTTATTCTAGTTTGTAACATAAGTGTTCCCAACATCCCGTAATTTTTGCTTTTTTTTTCTCCTTTTTTGATTTATTCAAACCCAGAGAGTGCCGTACAGTTTTCCATACTGAAGACTTAATGTTTTTTTCCCCTTTGCAAACCATGAGTTTGGAATCTGGGTCATTCAACTCTTCTGATTTAACTTCAGACTCATCAGTAATTTCCAAATGATCTCTTAACACTTTGAGTGTTTCGTCTGAACCCATACAAATGTCCTTGGTTGATATCTTTAGTAAAATAATCGATCCCTGACAGATTGTTGTCTATGTGCCAGCAGGGAAAGTGACTTCCTGTTGATCGTCTTTCCCAATATTTTCTGCCTGATTGAAGGTTTCTACTTGCTGTTTCAGTGCAGATACTTCGGTTACATACTTTGAATTCTGTTCCAGGTATAAAACTTGAATCTTGTTTAGCTTTTTCTGCAAATATCTATGACTCACAGGAATATTATTCATTTTGTATGTTTTCCTTGAGATGATTTTGCTCAGCTCTCTAATTGTTAAGAATTATTGTTCTTTCTTTGCAGCTCTTAAATTAGTTTTTTTTCTATCACTTGAATGATCTGCAGCTGAAGTTTTTCTACCCGTTTTCTCAGTGTAGACTTTTTACTCTCTTCTGTCTCACCTGACGAATGGTTCACAAACTCTTTGGGTTTCTGTTGCAGGATTAATTTCTCATGGAGGTATACTTTTTAACTTTCAGGTTGTTGACATGCTTAAGGTCTGTCTTTTGTCTCTTGATTTTAGCTCTCTTCTCATGATCAAACTCCTGCTGATAAGTTTCTACTTGCTGTTTTAGTGCAGAAACCTCTTTTTCATACATGCAGGTCTTTTCTTGGTGTGATGCTCTAACTTGGTCAAGTTCTCTCTGTGACTTGTTCTCCCTCTCCCGCGGGAATGCAATCTCCTGTGACATTTTTTGACAGAGATTATTTTTTTCAGCTTTAAGGTGATTGATAAGCTGCAGGTTCTGAGTTGCTCTCTGTTGTAGTTCGTCTCCAACTGATGCCTCCCAGCTTGCTGTTTTAAGGCAGAAACATCTTTTTCATACCTAAATTCAGCTCTCGACACATAACTTTAAGCTGGTCTGGTTCTCAAACCTCTCCTTCCCCGTCGCGATGTGATCTCGTGACAATTATTGGTAGAATTTTGGGTAATGTATTTTCAAAACATCTCAAGTGTAGGAGATGGATTTGGATGAGAACAATGAGCTGATGTGAGGAATACAAATATATAATGTGAACTTAATAATTTGTGGGAACAAGGTCCTTCTTTATGAGCATCAAATGCTGATTTAGTGTATTGAAGTGAATATAATGTGCGCTCAAAATAAAATTAGGTTCCTATGAGGTTTGTGGTTGTTGCCACATTGGTGAAGTATATGGTGTATTTTGTTTTTTATGATGGAGACAGAGAGAGAGGTCAGGCTCTGACAACAACAGCAGCTCTGCTTTCTTGATATTCAGGAAAAGCGTCTGGTGAATATTTGCTCAGATCTTTTTAGAATTTAAACCAATTAATGCTGAACATTGTTTCTTTCGAAACAGAAATGAAAAATAGTCCTGAATGCATCGATACATGTGGTCTCCATAATCTATTTATATGCCTCTCACTAATGAAAATTCTGTTCAGTGATTTCCTTTGCAAAATATCTTTTCATATATGCCAGTCTAAAATAAAACTCGATCAGACTGTCCCTGTCCAATCATGTTACTTTTGTTCCTTGAACTGTTTTAGAAAGTCCACTTTGTAGGAGGATGTTTGCTATTTTGTGCACGCCATAAACCTTTGTTGTGTCCACAACTAAAAACTTAGTGGAACAAAATAGTTTATATTTGCAAGTCATATTTATTCCAAAAAGGTATTTTGTTCTTCAACTATATCTCCTCTCTTCCCTATGGCAGCTCCATACTCTCCTCCTACTTGTTCTCATCTGAATCCACCTGTTGCACTTGTGACACAAAACAATGTTTGTACATTTTGCTGCCTCCACTTGTAGGCATTTGCACCTTTTCTCTGAGCCTCTCTTGTCACCTCCACCCTCCCAGTGAAAGCCTTTGTGTTTTTCTGTGCCCTACAGCACGGAGAGATAGAAAGGACAGCATCTGTCTGTTAAATCTGTGAGTATCTAAAGATTTTTTTCTCTTTTGATGCAGAAGAACATCATGGGGTTTAATTATATCCTTAGTTTGAAACATATATTAAAAAAGTAATAATACTAATTTAATTACAGCTATTTTACTTCTCAAGCTGTCTAATATCAAAGTTTTAAGCTGACCTGAACCCCTCCCAGTCCATTCATCCTCTGCACTGCTGTTTTCTTAACTTGTGTTAAGTTCAGAGGTTATTCATTAAACCAGTATACCATCACATGCAGCTTAATTATCCACATATTGCTTATAAAATGTCTCTCTGGATTTCTTTCTTACCTCTGTGCCGCCATAAATAGTTGCTGATGGGTAGAAGGCAATGTTGCCATGGTTACACCGTAGCAGCCGGCAATTATTCTGGTTTTGATGCCAGCCAGGACACAAGCGAGCCAAAGCACGGTTGCCAGATAGTGGCACCTGGACAGGACCCTACCAGACGATGTCAGGGGAGCATTCATTTATTTATTTATCTATGCAGGTTGGCTACATACACCCCTGTGGAGGTTATTAGCAAAAATCCAACACAAAGCTCCTAAAAATCACTTACTTGTGTTGGTTTTATTGATTTAACTACTACACTGTAGGGACTTACCAAGAGAGTCTGATCAAAGTTATAATGTGTCACATGATAGTGTTGAGCAATGATGTCATTTAGCTATTATCTTCTCAGTTACATGACTAATCAATATAGTTGTACCCCGTGTGTTGGACACAAGGAAACATCTTGTACTCTGTCGACATGGCTACATATTTAATAAATTAAAATCCATCCTTTGCCATTTATCTGCCAGGCTCATGTTGCGCTCATGTCTGTCTCCACCAGTCAATAAGGAAACGGCGGGATAGATCCTGGATGTCGCTAGGCCATCGCAGGGCAATACATAGGCATACACCCATAGACACACACGCCCAAGCGCAATTAAGCTATGCTAAATCATTTATGTTTTTAAACTGTGGGAGGGAGCTGGAGTACCTGGAGAGAATCCACACATAAACAGGGAGAACATGCAAAGTCAATGCAGAAAGATCCTAGAATGGGAACTGAACACAGAACCTTTTTGCTGCATAGCAACAATATGAAATCAATTTCTCCCAAAACTGTACACGCATAATAAATACACATATCAGCAGTGTTGTTCAAAAATCACGCTGTTTTATGTGTGCAAATTTAATGCTTCGAGAAACCAGTTTATCACAGTCATGACTTCATGTTCTTTATCTGTTCTCTCTTGCCTTTTATGCACCTTTAGATTCTATTCTACTCACGTATGGACCTGTTTCTGTGCACTCATTTCAACTTTTGTCTCCTCAAGAGTGGAACCATCCTGAGAAAGTAAACTTCCCCTGATTGATTAGTTGTCAGGAAATCCCACCTATGCTTTTTACTTCTTAGTTGCAGCTAACAAAATTATCAAATCCTTTTTAGGCTAATAGCTGTTCTCAAGTCATTTCTAGTCATCATACGGAGCTTTAGATAAGACCAAAAAGAAAGTTTGGTAATATGAAATGTGTAAAGCATTAAGCATGTCTAAAGAGTTGAGAGCAGCTGTCGTTTAGAGTATTGTATTAAAAGAAAACTATGTTATAAGTTTTGGGTTTAGTTACAGCCACATTCTGATTAGTATTAGCATACTGTATGTCAGTGCGATTGGAGGAATGTAGCTCTGGGTTGAAGCTTTCTGGTTGCTAGCATAAAATGATTTTTTAAATTCAGCCCATGAAGACTTTTTGAGGGTATGACGAAACCCACCCATACTGTGAGGGAAGCTAAGATTCACACCTTGCACATAGTCCTCTGGTGAAGGCCTCCAGTTGTCAGCCACGCCCGTTTGGATCTGCAAGCTTTGAAGGCACATGTGACCCGTTATCTGGCAGATTTTGGGGTCTACAATTCTAGTCCTCAAGGTCTGGTGTCTCTGCTTTCACACACCTGAATCAAATGACTGAATTACCTCTTCAATTTAAAGTCATTCTCCAGTCCTGCTAATAATAGATCTCAATGACTGGAATTGAAGACCCTTTATCTATGCAAAGAGCAATAAAAGGGGGTTTAATAGTTTGGATTTTTTTATGACAGAACTGATTTTAAAAGGTGTTATCTTCTTTGTGTGCACTTTTTAAAGCAATTTTTCTCTCCCACCTAATTTTCCACATATGTGCTTCAAAACAGCTCTCTGCAATTAGCCAGTTTAAGAAATGGCTGTACAATTCTTGTAAAGGTTGTCAGTGATCATCTAATAACTGTCAGGTAGTATTCTTTTCATTAGTTGTAAGCCATAATCAAGATTCCCGCAGGAAGTAAATCACTTTGTGTGTAATTCATCTTTTGTATGAAATCCCATTTTAAATTAAACTACTGGAAGAAATTGTTTTTCAGTGATAACCTAATTTAATGAGATTTACCAGTATGTTCGTGTTGGAGCTTTCAGATAGCCTGTTATGAATTTGCTTACAAATTCCCTCATTACCACCCGATTTACATGACTTGCTGTCTACAGTCACTGATACTCACTCCCGGAAAAAGCCAATCCCCACTCCCTGAGGTAATAACCTTCCCCTGCCTTTTTCTAATTTTTATCTGCCGGCTTCCAGGCCAGGCCACCCTTGACTAATCATGCTCAGTGTTGAGGTGAGGATGTTTTCCCCTCCTCAACAAGCACTTACGAAGAAAGCAGCATAAACCCCGGTGTGTTTTATATCCAGGAATACTCAGCTGATGTCGCCAAAACAGAAAAAAACCCTTTGAGGGAGAAGTTTAATTTGACTTCTACAGCTTAGTACAAGTCACACATGCACAACTTCCTTGTCTGCTAGAAGAGAAATCCCAGACTCCTACGCTTCCAGGACACATTAGCATAGGATGGACAGGGAGAGACAAAGAAGTTGTTGAATGCTGGAACAACATGCATGCATTTTGTAGTACGTATAGCCTGACTGGAATTTGAATCATGTAAAACAAAGCAGGAAAAAAAGAGCTTGATTTCTCCAATTTTCTTTGCAACATCTATTATTTGAAAGACATGCAAAGAGGTGGCAAAAATGTAGAAACCAAACACTCCCAAGTTTGTGTGATCTTTGCTTATTAGCCTCCTTTTTTTTATCTCTGTACCCTTGTGAACATAACAGCACAGTCTCCCTAGGCGACATACCACCCCTCTCCACATTTATTTGTTTGACATTTCTTTAGAATCACACATTCTCCCTCCCTCCTCCATCACACCCCCTCCCCCCATCGTACCCCCCTCACCACAGCACCCATGAATCATCTGTGATAAAATCAGGGGGTTCCATCAGTTCGCCGAAGCCTAACTTAAGGTGTTAGAAGGAGACGTGAGGAGCTTTCTGATGCCGTACGCAGCACTCAGGCTGACTGTGGAGGTTCTGTTGTAAGGAGCGCCACTGCAGCAGACTGCAATGCAGCCACACTCTGCTCTGCCCTGTCACCTGCTGGTCGTATCTGGATATAGCATGAAGTTGATATAAACAGTGTTAATGTTAACAGATTTTGTCCAAAAGTTGTTAAACCAAATAACTAAATGAGGTACTTGCATTCTTTTCTTTTGTTAAGATCTATGGGTAATATGGTACATCTCCTGTAAAATTTTAAAATTAGCTATAAATATTCAAGTTTCTATCAAGACTTTAACTAAAATAACTAATTTCAAATTTACTCTTTTTTTTTAATAAATTACTTATAAACTAATTTTGACATTCTGGGCTTTGTCTATAGATGGGTTCTCAGTAGTCTCTAATGGCAGTATATAGCAGTTTGAGAAACTGAAATAAGAGCAGCTCTAACACTGGATTATCTTGATTTCTAATGGATTAGTTAGTACCAGGAAGAATTTCACCAAACTGGCAAATCATACAAAGATGTTACAGTGAAGTTTTATCTACGCATGGTTTTGGGTAATGATACTTTTAATATCTGATATCAAGATCAAACTTTAACAGGTGTTTTTTTGCATACCTAGAACTGAAGTTTTTACACTTACTGGCATTTGGTAGGGGCCGGTAAAAAGATTATTGTTTGTTGTTCATATAAGTAGCATAGTTCAGCACTGAGTAATAATAAAAAAAAAAATACTTATTTTAAAAATATTGATGTATTGGTAGGTGGAAAATCAAAAACATTTGGATGTATAGTTTTTGCACAATACCTTACCTTACTGGGAGGGTCATTTGACAAGAGGCCAAATTGAAGTTATCAATACAGGTTTGGGTTGAGAACTAAGATTGTGTTGAAAGAAATGTGATGCAATCTTTGGTTCATAATTCTGACTCATTATTCTCTTAGAAGACATGGTGATCGCATATTTTTAGTTTTCTGAAAAGAGGTCACCTGATCTTTTCTTGTTTTACATATTTGTCCATTGTGACAAGACTTAAATGGTCTTTGCAATAGAAAAAAAGCGTAACGCATCATTTATGATCATTTGTCTTCTACTATGCTCTACAAAGCTGAATTCAGAAATCCAAAGACATGAAACCATACTTTACTTAATGTGATGACTGCATCCAAGCTTCATTTGTTCAACAAAGGCCAAGCTAGGCTCGACATTTGCAGCTTTCTCAGGAGAGATGTAAGTAATGAAGTTAAATGCAGGTCTGCAGTTTCCTTTCAGAAACCTTAAGGTTGATCAAGAATTCATTGATTTAGCAAACAAGAGCAGATTGACTAAACTACAAAACTACAGCCTTATCTATAAATTTCTTAACCGCTTCACTTAACTGAAAACATCATAATCTGAGGATTACTTAACATTTTGTTTCTACTGAACAACTCTTAGCCTAAAGACAAACAGTGGAAGCCAGTATGATATCATATGCAGATCTTAAAGTTTATAGATTTGTATTACTTTTTGTTCTACCATTCAGTCTCTCTGTGATGTAGAGTTTGAAGTCTTTGCCTTCAAATGCAGGAAACTCATGACTGAATCCTGGGTACTTTGGGACAGCCATCTAGGATTGAAGCACTATTAGACAGCAGATATGATTTCTCTTTTTTTGTGACATGTTAATCCCAAAATTTCTGCCAGTAGAAGATCTGGCCTTTCAATTAAACAAAAAGAGAACTGCTAAGAAAATAAAGGAAACACACCCTAAATCTAAATTAATGAAATATTCTTATTGAAAACTTTGTACTGTACAAAGTTGAATATGCTGACAACAATATAGCACAAAAATCATCAATGAAAATCGAATTTATTAACAATGAAGACCTGGATTTGACAAGATGAAAGTTGAAAAACAAACTACAGGCTAATCCAACTTTGATGCAATGTCCTTGAAAAATGTCAAAATGAGGCTCAGTATTGCATATGGCCTCACATGCCTGTATGACCTCCCTACAACACCTGGGCATGCTTCTGATGCAGTGGGTGTGGTCTCCTGAGGGATCTCCTCCCAGACCTGGATTGAAGCACCCATCAACTCCTGGACAGTCTACCATGCAACGTGATGTTGGTGGATGGATTGAGACAGGATGTCTTAGATACGCTCAATCGGGTTCTGGTCAGGGGAATGGGCAGACCAGTAGCAGGCCACTGCTTCAATGCCTTTATCTTGCAGAAACTGCTGACACAGTCAAGTCACATAAAGTTTAGGATTGTCCTCTGCATTAGGAGGAACCCAGGGCTAACCGCACAAGCATATGGTCTCAAAAGGGGTCTGTGGATCTGATCTTGCTATCTAATGGCAATCTTGCTACCTGTGGCGACCACATGGAGGTCTGTGCCTCCCTCCTAAGAAAGGACATCCAACACCAGTAGTGACCCAGTCATGCTGAAGGATGTTGCAGGCCGCAGATTGCTCTCCATGGTGTCTCCAGACTCTGTCATGTATGTCACATGTGTTCAGTGTGAACCTGCTTTCATCTCTGAAGAGCACAGGGCATCAGTGGCAAATTTTCCAATCCTTGTGTTCTCTAGCAAATGTCTAGCTTCCTGCATGGTGTTGGAATGTGAGCACAACCCCATCTGTGGACGTTGGGCCCTCATGCCATTCTCGTGGAGTCAGTTTCTTTTTCAGTAGACACATACTCATTCTTGGCCTGCTGGAGGTTATTTTGCTGGGCTCTCGCAGTGCTCCTCCTATTCCTCCTTGCACAAAGTCTGAAGTAGTGGTCTTGCTGCTGTGCTGGTTCCCTCCTATGGCCTCCCTCCACATCTCCTGGTTTACTGGTCTGTCTCTTGGTAGGCCCTCCAGCTTCTGGACACTACACTGACAGAGACGGCAAACGTTCTTGCCACAGCTTGCATTTATCATCCTGGATGAGTTTCACTACCTGAACCACTTGTATGGGTTGCAGAGTCCATCTCATTCTACCATGCGCGTTAAAGCGCCAGCAACACTCAAAAGTGACAAAAACATCAGCCAGAAAGCATACGTACTGAGAAGATGTCTGTAGTCTCCACCTGCAAAACACCTCCTTTATTGAACGTGACTTGCTAATTGACAATAATTTCCACCTGGTGTCTGGTCCATCTGCAAAACGGCGTGTGAAATTGATTATCAATCAGTGTTGCTTTGCAAATGGACAGTTTGATTTCACAGAAGTTTGATTTGTTGGAAGTTATGTTGTGTTGTTCCCTTTATTTCATAGCAGTGTATTTTAGAAGGGAGAAACAAATTTTGAGGCAATAAGATGTTTAGACAATGTAATTCACACAATGTATGTATTTGACAGGTCAACATTAACTCTCTCTCTCTCTCAACTGAACGTTGAGATTTTCTGATAAAGAATCCCCTTTATATGCTCCATTATACCTTAATATTTGTGCCGCCCAGCACACCAATAACACCAAGGAATCCTGTATAAAAACGGAGGAAAAACTAGTCCACCTGTTCTGAAGTTTCTTTTTAGATGTTTAGCCTTTTTCATGTTACATGCAGTATTGTAGGATCCTCCCTTGATGAAGTTCCTTTTTCTGTGGCCGGGGAAGGTTATAAAGATGTGCCAACTTTTACTGCCAAATACACACTTATGATGATGCGTCAAATAATGGCTTTGGTTAAATTTTCATCAACTCATTACATACAAAAAAACATCTGAGCCTGACACAGATCCTCAGTCTTTAAAGGCATGACTCTGTTCTTGCAGTGCTGAATTTTGGGACCCAGCAGTCTGAACACATAATGGATACTATTCTCAGAAAAGCATTGTTGATCATGCAGGTAATTGTCAGGGAAAAAAATATATATATGCATTTATATAATCCCTTCAACACAGCAATAGTCTAATAAAGACCTTCCTGACAGACTGAGAACAACAGCCTTTAAAAACAGATTCAAACGGTAACAATTTCAACATTGAATTTATAAAGTCAATATATATATATATATATATATATATATGTATATATTTGTGTGTGTGTGTGTGTGTGTGTGTGTGTGTGTGTGTGTGTGTGTGTGTGTGTGTGTGTGTGTGTTTTATTTTAATGTAGGCTGATAAAAATTAACACACCATACAGATAAGGAGACCAAATCACTGACAAAACTCATTGGATTCCTGTCAGTGTCACTCTTACTGAGCAGATAAGGCACCAGGGTTGAACCAGAAGCAGGCTAGCTGCAAAGAATAAATCACCATGGTAACTTATTCGTTACTGCCTTTTTGAAAATGAGTTGAGCTTTAATTAAACCAGGATGTCTAGAAAATCTCGACTTGATCTCTGATCTTGGTTTTGTAAAATAGATCTCTGGACTGTTTTTTGAGTCTATGTCTTTTGTTTGATCGATATTAAGGTGATATCAAGTGGGTACTATAGAAACTGCTGCAGCTTTATAACACTGAACTTTTAAGATTTGGAGAACCATCATTTAGTCCAGATCTGTTTAATATCCATACTAATGCGGCCTTCTCATTGTTCTCTGGAGTTTGAAGGTTCCCAAAAATAGCCCCTAAAGTTCAAACTGAGAATCAGAGTTCACTGAGTCACACAGTGGACTGACTGGACACAGTAACATTTTAAGGTTGACTCCAAAACAAATTTCAACCTTCAAATTCAACACCCATAACTTGAGTAAGGTCGTTACCTACACAAGTCCTCAGAGGTCGTGTTTGACTTTGGATCAGAAACTGCCTCCATCACCATTTAGTCTAAGTTACTGGATGTTTAAATTAAATTGAAAAACATCAACTGACTCGGTAGCAACAATGAAAACATGCAGGTCATGTAATACACATCTAACAGTTATAGTAAAAGAAAATGTATTTTATTTTCTCATAAAATTAAATAACATTAAGCAAAAGATTATTAATACTTTTTAGTGAATATTAACAAAAGATTTCATCTGAAGTGTTGGATTACCCCAGCTGGAGTCCCACACTGAATCAAACAGGAAGCTGTTGAGGGAGCTATAGATTAAGGTTATGGCAAGGAGGCACTAAGTATAAATGATAGCAGAAAAGTCTTTTTTTTACCTCCTGTTGTAACCAATGCTCTGGTATGCTGGTCTAATCTATTCTAGGGTAAAACACCAGGTGGGAATTTCAAAAGGAAAATCAACAAATCATCAACATTTGGAAGGATTTCTATATGTATAACGGTTTGTTTTTTCTTGTGTTTTCCCAGCTGGTTCCTGTCCGATGTCCTCAGCCCATACAGTGTGATGTATCATGGCTCCGTTGCTGAGTGGTGTGCGGTGGCTGTCGGAGGCGGGAGTGGTCGGGTTGGGGACGGTAGCAGCCAGCGGCACGGCGTCCTGGCCGCAGAGTGAGCAGCTGGTATGGGTCGTCGCCCTCAGCATCGTCAGCGGCTTGCTGCTGTTCTCTGTGCTGCTGGGGCTGTGTGCCAGCTGCCAGGGGTGAGCTGCATCAAACACACTAACATGAGCCCCATATAGTACCTAAACTGCTGTTTAGCAAAACAACTTCAGGGCCTGGAATGTGTTTAGACTTTTTCTTTAAATAAGATACAGTTTTGTTGATTTTTTTTTTACCAGGTTAGCAAGACTATTAGGTCTTAAAACTTTGAATTTTTTACCTTACATTTTTGCTTTATATTGCATCTTTCAACTATGACATGCTTTTTTGTTTTACACGCATTAGTTTACAGGAAGTTTGCAATACTTCTTTAGAAGTGTTATAATGAAATCAGTGAGGTGTTTTTGTCAGTGTGATGTTTGGCCCTTTAACTGCTTTATTTGTGTTCATTTCAATGCGTATGGCAGCTTGAAGGATGCATAAGACCAAAAAAAGAGGATTTTTATGCAGAAATTTTATGTTTTAAACTGTTGCAGTTTACACAATCACAGAAAATACTAATAAGCTGTTTTTTTTATTGTATTGCATACAAGCGTAAAAACAGAAAATTCAGTGGTAGAAAAAATTACAGTGAAGGAATTCACAAACATGTCAGCCCAAACCTTGCAAAACCCATTTATGAGTATTACTGAGATCTGCAAGACGTGGAAAGTTGTAGGGGTGTAAATCACCAGCTTTATAAGGATACAGAATATTGTATGGATCGCAGAATCTGTCTGGATAGGATTTTAATTTAATTAATTTTGCAAGTCTAGTACCATAAATCGCATCTCACATAGGTCATATAATGCATTGTCATGTTCCCATCTAACAAAATCATTCACATCTAAATCACAAACCCAGACAGTCAATTTAAAAACAACAGTTTTCTTAATAAATAAAACTATTTGCATATGAAACGTTGACTATTTTATCAGTATATTTATATGATCAATGTATTGATAAACTACTACTGTCCTGCTATTGTGTCTGACATAAACCCAGTAGAGGAAAAAAAACACTGTAGTCAACAGTGCACACATGCACACACATCTATTAAAGCAACCTGAGCTTCCTGAACACCTCAGCAGAGCTACAGCCTCTCCTTCATGCGTTGACTTATATTTCTGTGAACGTTCTCAGTTATCCAGGTCCTGGTCAAGCTTGGAAGGTTCAGTTTAGGCAACTGGACGTAAAGTTTTCTAGAATACGTTTCACCTCTCATCCAACAGGCTTCTTCAGTTCTGACTGATGCTGGAGAAAACGGATAAATATACTGTATGTGTGACAAATAATAGGGGGGGGGGGGACAAAAGGGGACTTTGATCCCTCCAACATAATGGCCATTAGACCTACACTTGAACGCTAAAGGACACTGGTTTGAGGACAACGACGTCCATATTCTAGCCAAGGAAGACTGATGGTTTGAGAGGAGGTCAAAGAAGCCAACCTGGAAAAACCATCCCTTAACAGAGGAGGTGGCCTCAGACATACTTGTCACCTACATACAAAGCACTTTTAGGAACTGTACCAAAAAGATTTACCTCTAACCTACTTTCACCTGACTCAACCTTTAAAGAGGAGTGTGACTGAAACCACTCTAACAATGACACTAACAACCCATCAGCACCTCCCTAACGACCATCCAGGTGAACTCTATTGGCCATTATGTTGGAGGGATGAGTCACCCTTTGTTTCTTTTCTCCCCCTTCCCTAATTTTTTGTCACACCTACAGTATATTTAACCCTGCTTTCTCCTGCATCAGTTAGAACTGAGGAAGCCTCTTGGATGAAAAGTGAAACGTCTTCTAGAAAACTTCTCGTCCTGTTGCCTAAACTGAACCTTCGAAGCTTGCATTGACTTCTGTGTTTAAAAACATTTTTTTGGTTGGTCCTCTGAGTAACTGAGGTTCTAAAATGAATTAACATTTTTGGATGAAACCTTGATTTATTGAGATCCATCTGTACTCTTCCCCTACTCACAATCATGCTTTTTTATATCTCCCCTTTCTATATCTGTCTAGTTTAATGGGTGTCTTATTTTCTATACTTCTGTTATTGTAAATGTGTTGCTGTGTCTGTTCCCAATGCCCCTCCATGTCAGACAGAAGCCCAGAGGCTTTGTTTAAAAAAAACCACTCGCAGGTCTGTTGCACTGGATTGCATCAGATTGCACCAGTGGACCTTACAAAGTGAACAGAGTTTTTTTTTTTTTTTTTACCTGAAGGACAAAGTCTTTGTATTCCTGGTCAGCAGAGTGCACGTTAGAGGCTGATGCTTATCAGGCTGTTATATGATCAGGTGTTATAGTCAAAAACAATAAGAATAGACAGCTCTTGTTCAGTTAGTTTTCTTTTATCATTTTCTTTCTCTCATCTCTTTAGTCTTCTCTCTTTCAGGCAGAAGAAAGCAAAAGATGGACAGCCTACAGTAGACCAAGAAAACCTTGTAAATGGAGTAAGTGAGATCACAGCAATTTTACTACATTTTAGAAAAAGAAATGTATTATGTATAATGTGTAATTCTAAGGAGGGCTGCATAACACAAAACTTAGATGTTTAATTCTGATCTCAGTATTTAATTAACGTGCTTGTAACATTGTTTTCTATGGTCATTATCGCATTATTCCTCTCAATCTACATTTTGGTACCAACACTGATATATTATACTATTTATATTCGAGGTTTGCTTTTCTCAGGTTTGACCATTTATATATTCAACCAATGATCAATGGATATTATCCCTTTGTAAGTATTTGGCCTAAATAAATAAAAAAAAAAGCAGAGCCCGGTTCTGTTTAAACTTTATTACTTAAGAATAATATTCAGTTGATTAGAATTATAACTGGGTAAAACATTATATATGTTAGCGGTGCACCAATCACAGGTTTCCGGACGATTGCCGATTCCCTATCTTAAAAAAAAAACACTGACATGCCAATTTTGATTGATACAGATTCTTTTTTAACCGATACTGTCAGTTGTTATAAGATCACAAAACACAAGATATTTCAATCTTATCTTACTGAAAAAAATGAATCGTTACCTGACGAACAGTAACAACTTCTGAAATAACTGTTCAGGAATATAAAGTTAAAGTTTAAGACATTTAACAGTGGCTGTTTTTTAGTCCTACAGAGGTACATCAGATTTGTGGAAAAGCTTCATATCTAAGTACCGGACGATCATCGATCTCCCAAAATTAAGAAAATTAAGGCCGATCAATCTGCCAACCGATAAATCGGTGTACACCTTAAATATTTACATTTATTCCAGGAACAAAGCTGCTCCTGTGTCTTTTGCAAGTCTTTAGTAACCTCGGGGGAGGAGCCACTTCTGTTTAAACAGGAAAAAAAAACAACAGCGAAACCAGAACATCTACAGGAATCAGGTGTACTTTCTATGTGAATAAAAATCCTCGGCAAGCATTTTGAATACTTCATCTTTACCTGCATTCAGTGATGAGACTCAGCAGGGGGTGCTTTTGTGGGAAGATCAGCAAAGTCTCCCGTGGCCTCTTTTCAGAGAGAGACGTAGCTAAACATTGAAAACATAAGCTAGGATTATTCTTTATAGGGATAAATAAAAAAATAAGAAAATATTAGTAATCAAAAATTTGATAACACTACTGTAAATGAGCTCAATGAGCTGGAAGAAATATTTTTTATCGACCTCGTACATTTTTACTTCTAATAATGACACCCTGTCCTCTACATCAAAATCCATACTTCCACAACCTGAATACGATGAAATCCAGCAAATTTACAGACTAAATGTTATCCTATGTTTTTTTTTTTTTTTTTATCACATCTTTGATGGCTGTGTTATTGTCTGTGTCTGTCTGTCGCATGCATTCCTTCGTGACAACATCCATGCAGAGTGATTTCCACATTTGATTCTGTCTTTTCTCTAACTTAGTGCACATAATTTGCTCACTTGCCAGATTGTTTCAAGAGGTGACCATTTGTATGTCAGACCATGTCAAAGCCTGGCAGGGTAAATGGGGGTCTTTGTCTGTGAGCATGAGTAAATGTGCTTCTCTGACCTGCTGTCTGTCCACATTCAGTCTCTCTTATGCCTCCTTATTATTCTTTTTTAGACCTTCTGATACCATATCAAGCACAATTTCTCTTATATTTTTTGTGTGCTGAACACAAAACTAAATAGCTGATTTTCAGCCAAGCACTTAATTGCAACATATTTTCCATGTTGCAGTTGATCACATTTGTTAGCATGATTAATAGAAAGCATTATCCCTGGAAGATGTAATGATGTGTCTTTGGTTTAAAAGAGACCAAACAACAGAAAGACAATAATAAGGTTATAAAACAGTTAAAACATTACATCATTGACACCAGCAGCTATGGGAGTGAATAGCCACTAGGTGGGGGTGTAGAGCTGCTTATGCACCATTCCCCAATCATATATGCAGCATGAAAACAACAACCTAAACAAAGAACCTTCCGGGCTGACACCTTTGGGGAGGTTTTTAAATTTTCTGAACTCTATAACCGAGAGCAGATTTTGACACAGGAACAAGAGACTTTGTGCAAACTGCATGTTAACAAATCTCATCTGTTTAAAAATAAAAAAAAGTATGCAGCACATCATCTGTTAATTGGTGTACTCTTGTACACAGTTATTTGTGATTATGAATGGTGGAGAAAAATCTTAGCAGCAGATTTGAATTAGATTTAGTTTTTTTAAATGCTTGCATGAAGACACTATTAGGTTACGGCACCTAGGTGGAAGGACTGGAGCGTTCTTGTGCAAGACTGAAATGCTGCCAGCTTCAGAGATGTTGCTCAGTGTCACTGAGGTTTTTGTGGAGGGAAGTTTGGTGAAAACAAGGCATCAGATTCTACTGTGGTTTACCCTCCTTGGATGAACTTTGCTTCTTTTCTTGACTCAGTGTTGCTGTCTTGAGTCGATCTTAGGTCATAAAGATGAAATGAAATGTGTCCATCTGACAGTTCCTTTACGTTTATTCAGATGTCAGCGCTCTTTAGTATCATAATGCGAGTCACAAACATGCAGCACGCTTGATTTATTTAGCATTTTCCTTTGTTGTTTATGCATACAGAAATCGCTTGCTATCTATAGAAGTCTTTTTTTGGTAATCAAGAAAAACTGATATTTAATCAGGCATGAATAATGTTTAGATAATGAACTTAAAGCAGTGCGACCAGAATAGCTCAGGGAAGAAGAGATAAAAAGGGGTGGGGAAGGAGGAAAAAAATAGGTTAGTGCCGCAGATATAAGATTATAACAAAAAAGCTGGAGAAACTTCTTTAAATTATACATGCTTCTGTTGATTCGGCATTGCACTGAGGTTTGAAAGTCACCCATTCTGTCCAAGCGTGGACGAGCGCAGACTGGTTTCTGCTCAGCGGCGAGGTGAGCTCTCTCTGCAGTGACAAACGTCTCATCCTTTGTTGTGCAGGTGTCGGAGAGGGAGATGATCAGCCAATCAGCAGAGAGTCCAGCGACTGACGCGGCAGTCAGCAGCTCTCACAACGGTCCTCTAACCAGCGGTACAAGTAAGCCTCAACATGATGTCATGACCTAAAGTGAAAATTCTCAAGACGCAGCTCTCTGGTTAGACTACCTGAAGGATTTACTGCTAGCATCTTAGTTGCATTTCTATTGGCATACCTTTCAATGGTTTCGTAGAGTCCATGGTCTGAGGGGTCAGTGGTCACTGTTGGCCCAGGAGGGACCAACATACTTTAAGAAAGAGAATCGTTTAAGTGGTTGTAACATGGCAGCAAAGATAAATCAATTCTGTATGCAGTAGAACCAAAATATATTTTTGTCTCCATTCGACAGTCCTCTCAGACACGCAGGACACCAGCCCTCAGTTGTCTGAGGATCTCCTCTCCAGCCAATCAGAGCTCAGGTCCTCTAAATGTCCTCAGGACCGAGAGCTTCCCAGTCTCCCTCCTGGCAGTGCCCCTACAGAGGACAGACCCCCTGCCTCAGGAGACAGCACCTATGAGGTCAGCATTGCTTTACCTCCTGTGTTTATAATGACTTGGTTTGAATAACGGGATCAAACTTTCATTGTAAGACTGGTATCGTCAGTAAGATGATGTCAGAGTGAGAAAACCAGAAGATTGGTTGTTGTTCTGTAACTTGCACAGCTAAGTGAGGAGTCTGTGTGGTACCCAGGTGGTGAAGGAGATTGAGGTGGCGTCCCGAGATGTCAGCGTCGAGGACTCTCTGTATGAGACTGTCAAGGAGATCAAAGACGTGCAATCTCACCTCGCCAACGGTGGCATCCAGCCGAGCCCCGATGAACCTCCACCTCAGCCCCCCGCCCTTGTCAACGGCCACCCCAGCCCCTGCACCCCAGAGCGGGGCCCGCTGTGCGAGGGGGTGGAGTACGCCTCTGTCGACCTGCGAAAGAAGAGCCGTCACAGTGCTGACATGGAGGCCAGAAGGTGCTCCGATAACGCTGCCGCCGTCTCACAAAAGCCTCCGGAGGAGCAAGAAGAAGAGTCGCCGCCGCCAGTACCAAAGAAGGTTCTGGATGAAAACGACAATCAGCCCTTGGTGTTGAATGGTGGGGAGGGGGCTAGGCTGCTCAACGGCGAGGTAAGGAATGCATCACGTTACAAAACAACACAAACTGACGCATTTTACTGGGATTTGAGATGAAAAAGCAAGATGTGGCCTTTATTGAGTTAGATATAAAAAAACAACATAGTTTTTATCTTTTTTTAGAAATAAAAATCTGTAGTGTGCCCTACATTTCTGTTTACGCCCCCACCAGTCCCTCAGCATTATGCTTCCACTACCGTGTTTCACAGTGAGGGTGGTGTGTTAAGAGAGATGTGTGTGTTTTGTGCTTCCATCACACATAAAGTCCAAAAATGTTTGTATTTATCTGAGCAAAACACCACGTGAAGCTTAATGTTTGCTTAATTTATTGGGGGCATCAACAAATGCTTGCTAAATATTTTTATTTTTTTTAAGTTGTCCTCAAAGCAATCGTTTCTTTTGACATCATAATCAATAAAACGGATTAACATGTAGTTTTTGGTTGCAGCGTGACTAAATCTAAAAATAAAAACAATGCTCCATATAGTTGTTAAAAAACAAGATCCTTCAGGAAGGCCATCAGCGCAGAGAGGGAAGAAATTTGATTGTGTTGAATGGAAGACGGAGGAGAAGACTGCAAATGGGAGCTGGAGTTAGAAAAGCCGGAGAAGATAGATGGAATAGAGATGGTGATGGTGAGATTGAGTCAAAAAAAGTAGTGAAAGGACTGGGAGGCATTAAGGAGAAAGAGTCAAGGGTTTGGGGTGATAGATGGTAAGATAGAGGGGGGAGTGAAAAAGGGAAGGCCAGCAGCATACAGATGAAGCCCTCTGTAGCAAAGAGTTAAAAGTAGTGTAGATAGTGGGATGATAAGGAAGAAATGGCTCTGAAGAGGAGAAAGGATGAGAGCAAGAGATGTGATGTGAAGAGATGGGAATGATTGAAGAGGTTGTAACTGATGAACACCTCTAGTAGAGCTGCACTCAGCAAGCTTGCTTTGGACACTCATTTCTAAACTCTCCCCTGAAGTTCATTCTGTTTGCTCTCATCTTCATTTGCATTTCCTTCCCTTTCTCCTGTTTAAATTAATAATTTAATGCATTAGTGTCTCTAGGAAAAGAACATTTATTTTTGCAGTTTTTATACTTAACCACTATACTTTACTAAGGATCCATGAAAATAATGGGTTTTAATGGAAAGCCAACACAGCCTGCTTCTGTACCAAAACCGATCGTCTATCTTTACTCTGAACTGAATGAACCTGGGATACGTTTCATAAAAAGATGACATGATTCCTGGTAAAGATTTGATATGCAGTGATTAAAAAAACAATATGAGCTCAATATGGTGCAGCATAGGGTTATGGAAAAAAACAAATCTGTATATAATATAGTCTGTCATGGGAGTTTATTGCATACGGTCTGAATGTCAATATTAAGTCCTATTTCTCAATTTTTTCCGTCAAAATGTTTTTTTTCTGTAAATACCAGAGAATAGGACTTAAGCTGTTAAAAAAAAACACACAAAGCCTTAAAGGTTATGGAAAGAAGCAGAAAAACACGTTTCTATGACATGTTAAAACATCGGGTGCAGCATGTTTTTAGGTATATATTAAAACCCACATCCAGTCAATATTAAACGTACAGTTTGACTCATACTGTTTGATGCGGTGATGGTTTGAAGCTTGTTTGTTAGACCTGCTCTGTAGGTGTTTTCTCCCTTTCCTTTCTCTCCTGCTGAGAGGTGGAAAGCATCACACCAATCAGTGGTACGGCAGGCTGTCGTCTAATATAGTTTATCCGTTGAAGATCTAAAATGTGTCAAAAACAGCTTGAGCTTTAGTTTTTCTCATAAAAAAAATAATGAGGATCTAAAGGGTACTGGTTTTGATCCATGGTGGTAAAAGTCAGACGGTAAAATGAAATGAAAGTCCTAACTTCAAGGCTAAAAAGTATTTTTTTTTCTTTTAAGATTCATTCTTTCAATATACTCCGCAGTGCAAAGAATATACAGTAGTTATATAGTTATAGTTGTATAGACTCTTTTATGCCATGCAGTCTTTAGAAAAGAGAAATCGTTTCTGCCTGACCAGTGTATCTATCCACATATACTCACTTACAGTTGTGGTCAAAGGTTTACATACACTTGTAAAAAACATAATGTCATGGCTGTCTTGAGTTTGCAATAAGTTCTACAAGTCTTATTTTTCTGTGATAGAGTGATCGGAACACATACTTGTTTGTCACAAAAACATTCATA
>JAUZNJ010051082.1:0-30474 GCA_034780135.1 Jordanella pulchra | reverse complement strand
TATACATATACATATATATATATATATATATATATATATATATATATGCACTCTATATACATATTTTCTTTTTGATTAAATAACACAAATGTACGGCAACATTTTTAAACTAGATATTGAAAAGCTTGTTTCTCTGGCAACGTCTTTTTTTAGACATTAATCTATACAATGGAGTTTTTTTAAACACTTAATACCCTTGATATTGATAATCAAACATTTCTTCCTGTAAAGTGACAAATTACTCACATCTCTTGAAGTGCAGAGCAGTGGTAAAAACTAGGAAGATTCTCTATTTGGTTGTGAGACAGCTCTCTACATCAGCACATAATAGCAATAAGAAAAAAAAAGGAAAGTTAGACATGAAGAAATGCAGTGACCACTTGTGGATTTATGGTTTGAGGAATAATGGGGTGATGGTAGAACTTGGGTGTCAGCTCTGTGAGCAACAGGATACTACAGGACAATAAATTTCAGCTGTTTACACTTTTTTTAACTGGGGTTAGCAGTACAGTTGAATTTCATGATGAAAGGTTTATATTAGTTAACACACACAGCGCTCCTCATTTGAGTTTTCTGTGCCATTTTATTTTCATTCACCTCACTTATGTGTGTGCGTGTCTGTTTGTGTTCACTCACAGCACTCTAAGGTGAGGCAGCTGTTCACATAGATCCAAGGGAAGAGTTGAGAGTCCAGCTCGGGTCAGCGTCCTATAGAGGAGAATTAAAAAGCATCTTTGGATTAATGTGGGAAAGAAAGTCAGCAGAAATTCACCCAGTCTTGTGAGTGGAGGGACAACCAGTCTCTAAGTAATATAAGCATACACCTTCATTATCATTCTTCTGGTTTCTTAGAGACTCCCTTAATTGTTTAAATATTATTCATGTGTTTAAAACTTACAAAATTTCCAGGCTGGTCGTTCCTTTTAAGTCAGGAAACTCTTGAATTTGGGTTGCCCCATTTAGAGAACTGATGTAACACAAAAAGAGAAAGAAAAGAAACAAAACTTAAAACCTGCTTTTCTTTTTTCTCCCTCTCTTTCTCATGTTCACATACACAAAATGTAGACCCTGTCTAACAGCTCATTTCAGCCATCAAAGTGTTCCTCCAACATCAACATAGGCTGTTTTGGCCTTCTCACCAGACATCATAAGTCACACTATTCAACATGTTCTTACAGTTCACTCCTTCTATACCACAGCACACGGCACAGCAATACAGTAACACAACATCATTCAGTAGGCTATTACACATGTTCGCTGAGCTCTGGCTGCAAAGGCCAGAGGATGATTTAAACAGTTTGTGCTAACTCACTGGAATGGTTTTTATTGCCCACATACTTACAGAGTGTGCAGCTTTGGTAAGAACTGGAAAGCAGATTTCCCCACAAACTGGATGGGATTCTCATAGAAGTGGCTGTAAGAAAACAAGGAATAAATTCAACTGAAACCAGACATTTACATGTATATAAACACAATAAAAAAAATATTTTTTTTGCTCTTTGCCTCACACTAAATGTTTAATTTTCTATTAAAGACAGGATAACAAAAATAATTTTTATTTGCTATATAATTATCTTTTTTTCAACATACCATTAAAGCCATAAGATTTCAAACATACAGTATTTACAGTAATCTTTGGTAGAATTGTTTGACTACTATCAAGCTTTTTTTGCATTCCTTCATAAATTTGTGTCAATAGTTAGCTTTAATTTTGATTGATTTCTCATGGCAGAAACTGATTTTTTCCAAACGAGTTGAAACGGCTTCTTCCTCTCTGAGGGGCCTTTCAGTGAAGGTTAGTTAGAGATTTGTTTTAGATGCAGTTAACAATGCTCTTAATAACTATGACCACCGGCACTATAAGGTCTTCTGCTTTTGCTTTAGGGTAAATCTGCGCATTTTACAGCAAAACCATTTAATTCAGTTCTCACAAAACAAAACCCTCCATCCCTCCTAAACAGCAAAACTGTTTACCATTCCCATTAATACTGGAGCATGAACTTAAAACCTTCACGTATCTTTAGGTCGTATCCAAATGAAATTGTTGAGATTTAAATTTCTATACCTGATATCTGGCTCAATCTCTCCTTTCATGATCTCATACAAGGAAACATTTTACTCCTTAGCCTCCAGACATAGAGATTTAGGGGTTTGCCTCCACTCTATTTGAATGTTGTAAATTACAAAGAAAACAAAATAATTTTCTGAGCTTTACAAGAATTGTTTAAAAGTAGTAATCTTTGTGTATGTCGATGTCTGAATCTGATAAAAATACTGAAGAATTAAACAAAATCTATTTCTATTTTTTTTGGCAACAAAAATAAGAAAATATTGTAATTCTACTTGAGCTAAACTAATGAAGCTTTAGTTTGACTGAATCTGAGAAAAGAAGGTTGTGCATCGCATCTTGCAATCCAGTGTATTTAAATGTCTGGTTTTAACTCTATGTAGACACAAGCTCTGAATAATCTATGCTTTAAGTGATTCTGACATTGAATTCCAGTTGTGTTTATTTGATATGTGCAAGTTGTAGCATAATATAAGCATGGAACTCACATGGTTTGAAGCTGAGGGTTTCCCACGAAGGCCCTCTCAGGGATTGCTTTGATGTTGTTATTATGGAAGCCCCTGAACATGCAGAAACATCCAGTTAGTTATGTTGCAATATTGTGGACTGTTTGGAGGAGCGACAAAGTTCTTGTGAATGAGACAGAAAGTCATGTGCCCCTTGCATTGCACCTGCTACTGCACAGCTGAAGAACATTTTTGGATACATGAGACGTAAACAGACAACGCATACGCTGTATCTGTGACACATATGCACTCTGTAAAACATCTGCTAAAGCTGAGGAAAAACACGGTTTGTGAGTGTGTGCCTGTGTGTATGTGCGAGGAGAGTGGCTTGCGTGGGTGTGTAGCCAGCACCTGCTTGGGGCGAGAGAGAATGTATCCGAGTGCCACATTAAAATCACTTAATGGGATTACTCGGGATAACGCAAACATGATAGTCATGCCGGACAGGTGTATTTTCTTGTACGTGCGTGCATTTGGGGTACTCACAGTTCTTGAAGTTTGCTAAGTGTCCTGATTGCCACGGGGAACTCCTCCAGATCATTGTAGTTTAAATCCCTAAAAGTAAGATAAACAGTCATGAATAAATAATATCTACAGTCATTAAGTTTAATTTTGTACCCCACGTGCCAAAAACATAGTGGAGCCACCCTGGCTCAAAAACCCAGACAGAGACATGTTAATCAAGCCTAAACATCATCTGAAACAAGCTAAATGAGAAGTTAATTAGATGCTGTCATATGAAACCGATCCAATCAGTGTGGTTGTTTGCAACATGATTTGGGGAGCACTTAAAAGTCATTGTTATTCTTATTTAGGCAAAAACACATTTGGTAAAGTGCCTGGTAGATTTTCAGGGGCTATAATTTGCCTTTTCAACCCCCAAGATTTTCTGTGGGCTTAATAAAATGCCTCACATGATGTAAAACTGATGAATAAAGGAACTCTCCCTTTGGAACAACTTAGGCACTGAGCTGCTGGTTTTACATGTTTGGGGCAAGAATCTGCCCATCCTGCTTTATGCTTTACATTACCACCATTTATTTTCTCGTTGTATTTGGATCTCAAAAGCTAAATGCCATAGTTGGTTCCACAGATAGTAAGGTTAGGTTGTTTAACTTTGAAAGAGAAATTTTCAGACGCTGGCAGCTCCAATTAGAGATAAAGTAAATAATATTACCATTGTGTGTACGGGTTGGGTTTTTTCTTACCCTTGTGACAGTATTTGTTGCTTACATTAGGTTCAACAGTGTGGTTAGTAAATAGAAAGCAACTCTAAGAATTTTCCTTTTAATTCAACTTTGACTGTTTGTGTCTTGTGTCTTTATGATTAAAATGTGCTTGTTCCTTATGCTCAAAATAGGTAGAGTAGAGCCAGACATTTGTGTTTTTGTTTTTTTTTAAGTCAAAAAAGTACATGCAACTGAATAAATGTTAGTACCTCCCTTTACAAAAGCTACACATAAAAATCTACAGGATCCATTTGATCCTGATTGTTGGTTATTTGAAATATGGCAAAAACCCATTAGGAGCTTTTGTACATGAGTAGAGTTACCTATGTCTGCATCTATACTGTATTCCATTGCAGGTATACACTTATGGTTAGCTGCTTTTAGCTGTTCCCTTATTCGGTGTTCAACTCAACAAGTCGATATGACTCACTCACAGACTTGGCAAAGTTTTTATGCCAGATGGACTTCCTAAGGATTCAACCCTTAGTCCTCAATATTCAGCTCAGACAGTTAAACCACTATATCATGGGGACTCCCATAAACACTTATGCAATGTCTTTAAATTTCCCCAGCCACCCTACTCAAAGTGCTACACTGGAATACATATATTTGCTATTTAAACATCTTAAGTCTGCTTTTGAAGCAGTCGGTGGTGTATCTTTTCCTCTCACTGTCTGTTTGGAAATGATTGCTGCTCTGTCCTATCTGCAAATACCTTTGTATTTTCTAGCTGAAGATTTTGAGAGCTCCTCACAGTTATGATTTATATGCATATGCTAGGGGTCGATGTAGGCTGTGGTATTGCAGATGGTCTCTATCTTAGTTTTCATAAGGGAAGCTGCCACAACAGCTTAATCCCTCATACCATCACAATCTCCACATCAGTGAAACCTGTCATCTTACCCCGTCGAATTATCCATCTCTCTTGCCTTGCGACAGCCCAAACACTTTAACACACACTATTCTCGTCAAAGCACACCATCCCTATTCACTTTCTCTGGTTTCCCTTCATCCTCAATTGAGTTTCTCACATTTCCCATCATGCTTTATGGTATTTTGCATGAGTGTAAAGTGAGCCATACATTTACGATCGCACAGACGAAGGTACTTGAATATATTCACACATACGCTTGCATGCCCACACACATACTCATAAAGAAATAATGCATAATTTTTTTTACACTTTAACAGGTTGTTAAAGCTGCGTGCCAGAAACAGTGTTTTCATCAGACCACCATGAATTTTGCAGGAGGGGTCTCACACTTTCTTTCAGTGTGTCAGTTTTCTCCAGTCTCCATATTGGCATGTGGTTAGGATTAGGTTATTAAGGCTATGGCACGTCCTCCAGGAAAACTCTCCTGGAAACACGCTGTGCTGTTCTTGACCTTAGCACTGCTTAGCAATTACTAAACAAAACACAGAGGTCTCCATTGATGATGCTTCAAGGTAATCAAAGTGGATCTTTTCATCTTCGCATTCCTGTCCAATTGTTACTTGTGGTTTTGAAAAATGCTTGAGCACCTGCTGAAATTACCAGCACATTAATCATTCTGACTTCAGATTTTAGACCTACACTTAAATTTTTTGGCACTCTTGTTATATATGATTTATAAAACATTCATTTCAAGGTTTTCATGGTAACACCCAGCAATATTATGTGCATACAGTTTAAAGAAAGACTCGTGCAATAAAGTTAGAAGTGATGGCTTTAAGTTGTACAAGGTCTTTCATAATAATGAATCATTACAGAGCCTAAACCAATGTTGGGGGGGGAATAAGGGCACCAAATCAAGGTCTACAGAAGGAAAGAATTTTAGCGTGACCTCATGTAAAAATTGTGTAAATATAAGGTTAATAAAATGTAAAAGGTTTGACGATGTTTTAAAAAGCATGCACATGTGAGATACTCACAGTGTTTCCAGACTCTGTAAACCTTCAAAACATCTTGAGCCCATGCTCTGTATATGGTTGTTGTGGAGGTGCCTGGGAAAAGTCCATAGAAGGTTCATGTTTTGGGGGGGGAAAGTTATTCAAAAGTAACAGTTAAATTAGGTGCTTTAAAATGGTATAATATGTCAGTCAGCACAACTCCATACATGTTTATGAGTGTGTGATTTTGAAAAATCTGTAATCTTTAAAAGCTCTTACTGTGTCTACAGTTTAACTTGGGTAATAAGTAAAACGGAGTTCATGCTATAGATTCCCTATACCGGTAGCCTACTGAATACTAAATAAAAGGTTTCTTATTTTCAAAACATTAGACAAGATACATATCATGAAGACTAAAAGATAAAACCTATCAAGACCTTTGCAACCGTATTGGTGCCATTGGTTCACACATAGGACTGATGTATTTGTAAAGATGTGAATTTACCCATCAGCACCACTTAAGCCATATTCAGAAAGTATGAATCCATAATGAAACACAATTACAAGGTGCTTGTAAGGTTATTTCTGACAGAAAAGTAAAAATACTAATTAGATCAGTTCAACAAAAAAACCCTTGAAGAAATCTTCAACAAAGGCCTGGAATTAACCAGAACACTGTGTCGATGGCATTTGCGAACATTGGCTGCAGAAAACTCTACTATCTTGAAGGTTCTGTGTGTTTCTGTTCTGCATAACTGTGCATTTATTATGTTTGAGAAATCCTTACCTTATTAGTATCAAAATAATGAATTCAGCGTAGGTTTAGACTTTTCTATTTCTGATACAAAGTTGGTGAATGTGCCTTTGAAGGGGACAATATGTTCTAACTAACGACATGTGGATAGATTGATGCTAAACAACAGACAAAATCAAATGGAGGATTATGGTCAGGTTGTTTAGTCAGGACCAGGTTTTGTTTGAGGATATTCATAGCTGCACAAAAGCTCTGGACCAGGGGAGAAGCAAACTATGATCTGTTTAAAGCGAACCTAACATGGAAGGTGTGAATTTACCTTTAATTAAAAGAAGATTGAAATGCACAATTAAATTGAGAATGAATAGAATAGACTCAATATTTAAAGAAAAGCTTTGTAATAATGAGTCAACATTTGCAGCTCAATGGTTACATCTACAGCAGTTTCTCCGCACTTGTATGCAGTGGAGAATTTATTTCCAATTGTCTTATACAGAGACATAGAAAAGAAAAGAAGAAAGTCCTGTAAAGGAGGCCAGTGGTCTTGAGCCATACAGGTTTAAGCTGCTACCTCTAGGGATGCCTGAGGCCACAGGTGTGACTGAAAATCCCATTGCATCAGACCAACGATGAGAACCATTTCTGAGTGGTAAGTTGATGCTAGCCTTTTAGATGATTTAGAGATATTTTTTGCACCCTGCAGCAACAGAGCTCCATACCATCAGTTTTTCTGGGTGATGTTGGAATATCTTTTGAGGTACAATCAGCGCTGACTCAAACAGATGGTCTTAGACACAAAAGTAGAGCCGCAACAAATAAGCAGAAAATTCTCAAAATAATGCCAGAGACATGTAGACAGCACTATAAGACATTCGTGGGTACAGTTTATTCATAACAAAAAAAAAAATACTTGAATACTTATTTCCTCTGTCATTCCATTTTATTGCACATAATTCTATTTATGGAGTGAATTGTGTAAAATTACTTTGTGTTTTACTTAGTGTCTACTTAACATTTGGTTTCTTGACATTTTAAGACACCCACTAAATATAAGTCTGCTGGGAAAAATATGCTGTGTAGTTTATTATTAATTTGCCCTGCAGTAAAATGGTACACATTAAAATATTACTTACAACACCACAAGGCCCGAGAGGTTGGTAAATGCATAATCTGGGATGTGGGTAATCTGGTTGAGGGCCAAAGTCATTGCCTGCAACGAGGGCAGAGAGTCCAGGGCCAACACAGGAATCTCTGTTAGGGAGTTGTCGTCCAACCACAGGTGTCTCAAAGAACGAACACCACTGAAGGCCTCAGCTGGAACCTTGCTCAAGAGGTTTGCATCAAGACGCCTGTGGGAAAAACAGATCACCTTGGTTGAGTGTTTTTGCATGAATACTTTGGTGTGTATTGTAGCTGTGTAATGATACTAGACGCTATGGATTACGGGAATGGCATTATAAGGATTACAAGCCCTTTATCCCCTCTCTTTCATCTTTGTTGCAACTTCTTAGGAGCTCCTCGTTATGATTTATTCCCCTGCTAAATAACCTATGTCGAGTTCAGACTAGCATAGAATGTAAGATGAGAAAAACACAAACATGTAGGAATGACTGCAATGAGCCTGTTTTCTTTTACCTTGAGTTATTTATGCTGTATAAAGATCTTCGATCCATGTCTGGAAAAAGGGAAGGACCAATAAATGTGTCCTGAGTCGTTCTTCCTGTCGACATTCTTTCCATCAGAATCTCAGTTACTATCAGGTCTGACAGTGCTGCATCAAATAGCACAAACATTTGCTTTCATTTGCTAAAGCCATGGCAATGAACACTTGTATGTCTTTGACCAAAGGGAACCTAAAAAATATTTGTGCTCTTAATCCCTCAATACCTATACCCAGAGGCAAAGAGTGTAGACACAGATCCTTAGTAAATACATTCATGGATACACACTGTCGATAGTGATGAATGATACCCTCAAGGCAGGGATGACAAGCTGAGACCACTTCCTCCTGTGAGTCTTCTTTCTCTGGCCCTTCACATTTATTCATTAATCTCTTTGCTCCCTCTGGCCCTTCATTTCTAACATAAAGCTGATCCATCTCCGGCCTTTGAAAACCATTGAATCCTAATTTTCAACTTTTCATTCCAGATTCAATCATTTTTAAATTTATGAATATCCGTACATTAATATAGTTAATAAAACAAGTATTGAACATGTCATTATTTATAGTGAATATATTTCTAAGCATACTACTGATATGAAAGTTTAAGCAGATGTTGATAACAACCCAAGTAATCTGTATACAGAAATAAAACAAAACAAATAAGCTCACTAATTGAGTTATATGTAATAATGTGATACGATAGGAGGAAATTATTAAAAACACACAGAAAGAGTGGTGAAAAAGGCCTAGAAAGTCAAGACACTACCTGAAACCTGTGATTGAGAGCCAACCTGCGCCTCATCTGTGCAAATAAAAACCAGCTAGTTCCATCCAAACTGATGGCAAAAAAGGTAATAACCAAGGTGTCCCACAAGGAACATCTTACGATTTCCCATGTGTTCTCCAAACACCTACAACCCTATTGTTGCAAAATGTTCTGATGGTGTTGATTACAGAAGAATATCTAAACTTCTAAACCATTGCTTTTCTAAATGCCTGTGATTACAATACCTCAAAATGTATCTGCCATTCGAAGTCTACACCAAAGAGAAAGCATCATCAAAGTGAGATGTGAACTTAAACGCTGGACTTTTCTTCTTAGAAAGATTTTCAGTCAAAATTCATACTCTGACAGATGCTTAAAGGTCAAATGCATATATAGCCATGATGCAACACAAACACACATGATTGTTATTAACAACAAATGGCTTCAATCATATCCTTATGCTCAAAGTACCTTTTTAACCCTTTTAAAATTCCCTTGCATTTGCTTTTTTTTTGTCACACTTAAATGTTTCAGTTTATTGAAAAATAAATATAAATATCATAAAAAGTAAGCTCATTAAATACTAAATCATACACAAACCACCCAAGTCCAGTTCGACAAAGTAATTGGCAGTTAAACTTAAGGAGGGGTTTTCCTCCTGAGGGCTGTTTGAGGAAGCCATAGTACCCAGAGAGAACATCCATTCTCCATGCAACAAAAACCCCAGACCAGGATTCAAACCCAGGATTATTGTGCTGCATGGTAACAGGGATAACCATTAGATCATTGTCCAACTCCATGAGGCCAATCCAAATCCTTCCGTCATCATCTGATGTCTAGAACTCATTCTTCAGATATTAGGGGACTGAACAAACTTCATGGCTATTTTTTAAAGATAGATCCTTGGGGGCCTTTTTTCACTCAATGAAAAATATTTTTGTTTAAAAACATACATTTTTTGCTGTCCCAATGATAATCCAAAAACATACTGTTAAAGTGGGAACTTGTCTCTTCCTGATGAAAATCCAAGGATGAAAGCATACATGCTTCAGAAGACTTTTCAACTTTTTGACCTGTTCTCCGGGGCAAAATAATAAGCATTCCTTTGAGTAGAGTGTTCAGGTCTCCACAAGGTCCAGACAGAATAGGGAACGATCCAATAAAACCAATAAAGCAGACTATTTCCTGTCCATCACATCAAAGTTTAATGGACAGAGAAAGAAAAAGATCTCTTAAAATACCCCAGAGATTTGAGAACCTGCCTCTGCTGGTTCAATTCTCCAGATGGCTAAAATTTTATGCGATAAGGAAGTTGAAGGAGCACTTTTTAAAGACAGTGTACTTTGTCAAGCTCCAAAACACAGGCTTCTGCTTATTTACAACTGCTTATGAAGAGATCATCGGTAGCGATTATGCTTCTTAACCAGCAGGTTGAGGCCTAAAACACATGTATGAGCTTGTGATGGGACCAAACTAAACAACACCTCCCCCCATCCTGTTCCAAATGGTGAGAGAAAAATTTCTGAATCAGTTCTTGCACTTAAAGGGATTTTTGCTAAGCTTATGTGATGATTAACTTAGGATATACCCTTCTTTATATGTTTATACCAATTTAGAATCCTTGTTCTGACTCATTTACGATCTCTCTGTCTTTTCACTTGATGTGCCTTCTGCCAATGAGAGGCGCCGGCAAGTTTCATTCTCCAAAGCCTTTCCAGTAATCTTACTCTTCAGAGCTTATCATTACTATAATGACAAGGTGCGTCTCTCTTCATTGGCTTTGTGTGTATATTTGAGTGCATATTATTCATTACATGAGTTAAACTCAAAGCAATAAACACCAAAAGACCTCACACATACAGAACTTAAAGACAGCCAGGTATCAATGTGACTAATTACTCATTCAGACATACAGGAATTGAGGCAAAGGCAGTAACAGGTGGAACCTCTCCTTGTATGTGCTGAATAGCATGTATAGATGTGTGGATCTGTACTGATGTGTGTGAGGGAGTGTGCAGGATTTGTGACTATTTAGGGAACATAGGCTCACTTTACAGCAAACAGAGAAACTTTGTAGGTGGTAGAGGACTTTCATGTTCTGCATGCCCGCCCACTATTTCATTGGTCTCAAGCAATTTGTGCATTTGTCCGATGAAAGAAATAATGTTTGCAAGGAATTATTAATTTGGAAAGTGGAGAAGTGGACTACGTAACTTGGGGCAAAGTTGAGAGGAAGAGGCAGGGGTGAGGAATTGCAGAAGGGGAGGTCCAAATGCACTCGTCTAAACATACATGCTGACATTCATTTGTGACCCCACAGATTAGACAATTAAGCCACCAAACACACTCATTAGCCGGGGGGATAGCTGCGTGGGTGGTGGGGGAAGAACAGAGAAGTATGAGCGGAGGAGGAAGAGAGAAGGAATTGATGGAAAATGGGGTTGTTTCACAGCTCATTGGAGATGCTCTCGCTGGCCTGCAGTGTCTGCTGTTTCCCTCATGGCTTCCAGATGCTACTATGACACAATCAGAACTGTTACCATCAGGCTCTTGCATTGAAAGCAGGACTGTTGCAGCCAACACTGGGGTATGGTCTGCAATTTGTCAGCAGTACTCTATACCTGCACTGTGGTTAGAGCTAGGATGTGTGGGTGGCCAGGAGTATTTTATTCCATGCTGGATGTGGTAGAGCAGCATTATTAGAATCTGTGTGCAATAAGTGTAAGAGAGAGACTCACAAGGACAGAAGATTGGGGAGGTCCCAGGGTGCATCATCAGGAAGTCTCTCCAGTTGGTTGTTTTGTAGCATACTAAAGGAAGGACAAACACATGAATTAGATGCAAACATTAGATCAGCACAGTTGATAAGTCAGCTCACATCAAGTAGAACAAATAATCCCATAGTGATGGAAATCTGACAATGGGGTAACGGGTCTGAGTAAGCTTGAAGAGGGCCAGAAGATGAAGGAAAGAGGAAGAACGAAGAACAAGAACCTCCTTGGGTGGGCTGGTGATGTCATTTTTAAAGAATGGTCCAAAAATCTGGAGAAAATGGGAAGGAAACAATAACCTTTTTCTCTGTAATTCTTCATTTTCTCAAACTTTCTCTCATCATCAGTTTTCACAGACCGTTCAAACCTCAATGTGTTGTTCAGCAGCAATGCTGTAAAATAATCATGACACAGTAGCTTATGTTATTTTCAAAATATTGGAGCAAAAATTCAAGTTGAAAAGTTGATGGATTTGGTCCATAAACATAGGCTTGTATTTTTAATTGGACTTTTTGAATTAGGTCCACCAATACACATAAATATGGTTTGATTTAAACCAATCTATCGTAGCTTTGGTTAAAAATTTAGGGCATGCATTCAAATATGATTTAGCTACTGTTCTACATTTGTGACAGGGCTGGCTAGTGAATTAAAAAAATAAAAACAAAAATATAAACAAATATCAACATAAAACAAAAGCTGTTGTTATGGGCCTCCTGACCACTTCTCTGCTTTCTAACCTGTTTGCCTACTTCTAGATTGAATGGTGCCCAATGGGATGTTTAAATCTTGTATAATTTATTTTTCATAAAAGTACACTGCCTTAAACATCTCTAACAAACCTATAAGGTCACAAAGAACCATTGTACTTTCTTGACATTGAATTGCAAAAAATAATTCTGAATGAAGATGCACAACATACTTTATTAGATTTTTATTTGCCAACAGCATTAAAAACGGTTTAACTTGGTAACTTTACATGAAAGGTTTAAATCAATGGGATTTTTCTTTTGCAAGTCTCTCAGAACATTATTTGGGAGTTGATTTCTTTCACCTTTTTAGGCTTTCTAAAGTCATTTTCATTATTGGCATTTTTAGCTCTACCATTGCCGGTAGAGCCAGCCATAAAGTCAATTATGACTTGTCTTGGTAATTTTAATAAACCACGTTTCAGAATTGTCTTACATTACAAATCAATTTGTGCTAGCTTAGTTTATATTCTGAGGCATTAATCCCTAAACTTTTGCCAGTCAAAACCCAAGATTGGCTTCACCCAGAGCTTGTTAAAACTTCCTTTAAACCTTAAAAAAATCTCTCATTCTGGTCACAAATTATGAAATACCAGATGCCAAAAGGCACTTTGTACTTCAATGCAGCTATGTTTTTTTTTTTGTTCGTTTTTTTTTAAATATTGTATTTTTGCTGTCACTCTAACAGTTGGTATCTATGGATCATAGGATAAAAGCTAGGGTGTCAGAAGAAACAGCTGGAGTTATGAGGCAATCTTTTCACACTTGCACAATCATAGTTGGGGAGAGTGACTCGGAAGTTCCTCTACCACACCTGTGAAGGTGCTAAATGGGGGTGCATCCTTAAATTCAGTCTTGAAACTCTACCTTGTTTAAGATTGAACTGAGTTACAAGCAGAACATGTCTCTTCCAATCCATAAACTTTCACTTCATTTAATGATGCATGGCCAGTGTATTTTATTTCAGACAGGAGGGGCGCTTTCCAGAATAATCCAAAAACGTTCAGCACCGGATGAAGCTAAACCCATTTTAGAGTCTAAAAGGAGACATAAGGTGGATACTTACAGAACTCTGAGGTTATGAAGACCCTGGAGAGAACTGCTTGAGATATACCTCAGCTGATTCCCGGATATTCGTCTGGGAAAGAAAAACACATTTGAAAACAGAAAAGTTTTGAAGTAGAAATTATATACAAATATAACTCCACTGACTAATAAATACAAATCTGAGATGAATGGTTTTGTCATTTATTTTTCTCAATGTTTTTGGGTCAGGTTTTAGTTCCATAGTTAGAACTCTGAGGTTATGGTTGTGGCAGTATGAAAAAAAAAAAGACACCCTTCAATGTGATTGCTATTGACCGAAAATGCACCTTGAAACCTTAACCAGTCCTGGGAACGCTATTGAGTAAGTAAAAACTTGAGATTAGGTCAACAAGTACTTCAAAATATTAGATGTACTTCTATGTGAATGAGAACATACATAGTATTTGTGTACACAAACATGTGTGAAGTGTGACTATGTGTGCCTATTCTTTTATCCTTGAGGTGAAATTGGGCCCATTCTGAGGGGCCTTGAGCCCAGCACGGCAGAGAAACCACACACATTCACACAAGCAATCCAATCAGTTTGTTTATCAAACACAGCACCTAATGGTCATTTGCAAGAGTGTGTATGAGATGTCCAAATAAATAACATTCAGTCCAGCAAAGTTAACTCCCAAGGTCACAAGCTGGAAATGCAGTTTAAACACAGATTTAGTTCTTCACAGCCCAAGACCACCCACTTTTGTTAAACATACTCACACATACGCTGAATGTTAGTCATTGGCACCGTTCTCCGAACTAGACCATTTCTCTACAGGTGCAGCTTTATGCTAGGCAGCTTTCCCCTGGCAAAGCTGCGCCATAAATATAAATGTACTGAAGTACTAAGCTTCGTCTGCTTTTCCAAGATGCTATCATTAGTTCAGTTACGATTGAGAAGTTAAACTTCATTTGACATCTGATGATGAACTCAGCACTGCACATTAGTACTGAGGCGGCCAGTGGCGAAACATGCAACCCTAACCACAACTATCAAATATCAACTTGTTAAAACACAAATTTGTGGGAACTTAAGTTCAAAGTTATAATGACATTTATTAGCCCTGTAACTAAACTCTCAGTCAAGCATTGACCATCCCTAACAGTGTCTTGGTACAGATGGCAAATAGATTAGAGACACTTAATGGTCCTGAATTTGGTAAGTTTAAATATTAGAGTTCAGTTTTGGGCTTTTATTAGTTTTTCATTTATAACGAGATGTTTAACTATCTAACTACTTAGTTAACACATTTTCTGCAAAATTTAGGACTGTTTCATAAAGTGACATTTGTAGAGGGAACTGTTAAAAGCTCTTCACAGTAATAAAACAAGGATAAACCAGCAGCTTAACCTACTAAATGTCTTCATTTGGTTCTTGTTTCTGGTTTGTGGAAGAAAATGGTGCTGGACAAATTTATAGTAGCCTTCTGTTTCTAAAAAGTTTATTTCACTGCCATTTACTACAATTCATGGTGAGGAAAACCTTCAATGATCTTTGAAGGAAAATTAAGAAATTGCTGTGAAAAACTGTTAGAAAGAGATGACCATATGGCTAAGTACGGATGTGAAAAATAAAATGTGAATAGAGACGGGGCACCACCACTTTAGGTTTCTGTCAATGTTTATCTCCTGGACTTATTGAAATGTACAATCCCAACTTGTACGCCTGCAAGTCAGAAACTTTGTGTGTTTACATTGTTTTTATTGCCTCATAACATATGAAATGACACCTTGATTAACTGTTTCTTGTTGTTTCTTGTTCACAAGCAGATATTACTTACATATGCTTTGAATGAAAAATAACAAGTAGTGTTAAAGTCATCTATGATGGATGCTATTCCTAAATTAAGATTTTGAGGTTTTAGAAAGCAAGCTTTGTATTTATATCCTTGATTGAATACAACCATGGCACATTGAAAGAACTACACATTTGGATTCAAGTTTTGTTAAATTTATTCAGCAGACTTCATTTGTCAAATAGACAATTTGTGTCAGAAGTGAAGATGAATATTTTCGGGAAAGGAAAAATAAGAACAACATCCCCAGGACAATGGTATTTGCCATGGACCAACAATTTCCATGATATCAGTGTGTCCTTTTTGTGCGCAAAAGATTGCACATTTGAGTGAATGTTCCACACTTAGCCTCCTAGTCATTCCACATCAATCTTGTTCTAATGAAAGGCGCCTTGCTCTTGTCAAAGCGGGGCTCAGACTGTTTTTGCTTTTAATTTGATTTGGGGATTGTTAGAATTGTTTTTGGCCACTGCTCTGCATAGATGAAAAATCTACCTCAGCACAACTCAGCTCTGCTAAAATGATTCATAGGTAAAATAACAGAAGACAATGTTGTAAGAGCATATAGAGGAGAGAAGAAAACAAGAGTGGTTCTGCCTTTTATAAAGGTGAGACCACCCTGCTATCAGTGCTAATCAGCTAGAATTTTACTGAAGCATGCCGACTGCTGATTATCCTACATATCGCCATGTCTTATTGCATTGGAATAATAAACAAACTGACAGATTAAAGAGTTAGAGAGTGAGGATGAAAAACAATCTTTTTCAGCGATAGAAGCACAGCAGAGCCTTGGTGGGTGATGCGAGTCGATAATGAACGAAGACAGACAGATTAAAAGGACTTATCTCAGGACAACAAATTTGCACAAGTGTCTGGAAATGCCTTTCTGTGACCTTTATACAACATGTTCTGACCATAGAAATCTTGCCCTTTCTGACTCCTCAGTGCACCGTCAACTTAACCTACAATTAATCTCCAAAATTGTTGGAGCAAAACATATATAGCAGGGGTATGTTTTGTGGGAGGGGCAGTTTGTTTCTCAGAGATACACTTTTTGACAAATGGCAATGTTGGCAGCTTTAAAATGAGAAGTTCTAATCGACCTAGATAGCCCCAGCTGTGGGTTGCACCTGGAGCATTAACCAAGCCAATATCATAACCTCTCAAACCCCAACGTCATATCCCTGCCATATCAGCAGACAATCTTATCTCATAAAAGAAAGGCAGGGTAGCTCGGAGCTCCTTTTGCCACTTCATTCCTCGTGCATTTGAACTGCAGTGCAGAAATCCTGATTGATGGAGCTTTTTGACATGGTGTGATAAATCTAGTTTTGATTCTGGTGAAGAAAAGGGTAGAATTATATCTCAGGTTTAAGTTGAAACATGAAGCTGTAATATGTCTTTTCCCCTTTTAGTTGAAATTAATATTTTGCTGATTAATGTTGGAGTAAAATCCACTGCTTTGCCAATTCTTCAATGTGTGTTATGTGAGATTGCTGAATGCTCAGCGATTGTCCCCTCAGTGTTTAGAAAAATCCACCAATTTAATCAAAAATTAGATCATACTGTTGGTTTTATTAAAGGAGAGGTCATCATTACCAACAAAGAGCATTTCAATATCATTGCTCTGAGTTAGGAGTGATATCATTGAGCCTTTACTTTGAAATTTGAGTTGTGTAAGAAAAATCAGCAGTGATAACTGTGTGCCTCTATAAACAAAGGGCAAGAAATGTAGCACTCTTTCAGTTTTTTCACTTTTCCAAAAACATCTAATGTAACCTGGATTGGCTAAAGATCATATTATGTTGTACAGTAATAATTGAGTAGGAAGGAGAATGCAGGAACGTTATTTACCCTAGGGTTTGTGTCTTCCTAAGCCAATAAAACACAAAGCAGTTAGTGTGATGATATAAAATTGTCTCTTTTCCAAGCTACAATTACCAGAAGTAGATGATTGATGGCTAGAGATAATGGTTACGAGAGACTTGACTAAAGCAGGTGATTATGTGAAAGGAAAGCACAGAAGAAAGAGTGAAATGTGATAGGTGGACATAGAGAGAAGACTTTCATAAAGATGATGAGCCAAAACCACTGTCGCCCTCTAAAGTTGTTTACTGGAAGGGCTTCTTAGGGGGGTAGTTTTATGGTAAAATCACCCTCTTGGCTCCAAGTAAAACAGGTCACCTTTGATATTAGAGCCAAAAAAACAAAAAGAGGTAGATGTCTTTGAAATGTCTGCTAGGTAGGTAACCAGTCTAAAAGTCTGCACATAAGTGTGAGCATCTTTGCCCTCTCATTAAAGCAAAGACATACCTTTCAATTTTCTCTCTTCATGCTACGTGTCACTGAGTGTTGGTGTGGCTCTGTGTGAAAATTAAGAGGTAATTCACTGATCAAAGCATTAACTGAAGCCTTAAAAAGCCACTCAGATCAATAGAGATGAACTAAGAAAATCTGGAACTACAGGAAGTAAAGGGTTTCAACAACGACAACTGCACAAACAGCATCGTTGTTAAAACAGAATGTTAACAACATCACTGTTAACATTCTGGTGAATCAGAGGCAGATTTATCCTGCCCAGATATTACTTTTTCTCTTATTGTGAATTGAATCACTTCTCATCTGGTTACTATGGATAAGCTGTTTGGATTCTAAACAAATATAGATGGGAAGAGAATTAAGAACTTAAAAAAGAATAGTTTCCTTTAAACGGGGCACTCCTCAAGTCTTACACTATCTGTTCTTCATTAAATACTAATTTTCTGTTGACATAAGCAGATTTTTTCTTGATTGCTTTCCTTGGTTCCAAAGTATGTTGAAAGAACAAAAATAAAATGAAATTTATCAAAGGTATAGATTTTTAACTTGTAATAGCCTGCAGTGAAATGAATAGAGGTGGATATAGAATTAATTGAAAGGGAGGGAAGTAGAGTTAGGAAAGGCAGGAGGTAAGGTACAGCCCAACATCAAACAGTTTACCACTATACCGGTCACAACATGTCAGGTCCTAGCCTCTCTTTCAGCTACCAGCCTGTGAGCTAGTCCCCACATCAAAAGCTGCTTTTTTTTAAAAACAAACCCTGCTTAGACCCTTGGTTTGTTTTGCTAAGCAGTATAAGTTGTTGTAATTATATCATGTTTATAATAGTCTGCTTTAACCCATCTCTCTCTAAACTGTCTAGACAGAGGTGAATGTCAAAAAATGTTATACTTTCCCCTGTCTTGGAACACCATTATCATTGTCTCCATCATCTCAGCACATTTCCAAAAATGGTAAGGTAACAAACATTGGCTTTTGACTGAAACTTCATCCTTGGAAGAAGTACAAAGCAGTAGAATGTCTCCATAAAGTGTCAGAATTTCAGAGCGATCGAGACATAGCAAGATCAACAGGGTTGTAAAACATTTAAAAGACCGGCTCTAGGTAAATACTGCAGGTGTGGCGGAATCCAGTAAAGCATCTCTTTAGTTCTCCAAGTGCAGGCAAATGTCAGCTTCTATGTTTTACATCACTCTGTTTTGTGTGGTTCCTATTTTGCAAATAACACCAATATCTGTTTCTCGAGATGGCAGATGTTCAGAATTGTAATTTTATCCACTGTAAAAAATTAAGACTTTGGATTCAATATTTTGAGGCAAAAAAAGTAGCTTTGATCTGTAATTAAAGGACAGATGGACCATGACTCAAAGTGAGCTGAGCAGCTACTCAGCTAATCTTATTTTTCTTTTTTCATCATCATCATGATCATTGGATCATGCTTCACATGCTGCAGCTGCAAGAATAAGTAAAGAAAACAGTGGATTGTTCAAACACCCAAAGCAGAAAGACACACACACACACAAAAGGTCCTAAATAGGTAACATAAGCAAGTACTCCCACACACTGCAGTATTCAGAGGAAATACATATGAGAAGAGTGATGTCCTCACATTCACAGCCCAAGGGTAAATTTACAGGTTGTTGTTTTTTTTTCTTAACTAGCTTTGATCTGCAAAGAGTTCTGATCAAATATCTGTTCTGCCAATGGAGTCTGTACTCTTAATGTTTTGACAATTTCTCTTCTTTGATTTTTTTTTATTTGCCATATAAATTCCCTTCTTCAAAGGCAAACACTAAATTGCATTTTATTAGATCAAGAAGGCTACAACTGTGCATTTCAATTATAGTATGATTGTGGTCTGATCTCCATTCAACACAACTAACTGGTGTATGTGGAAACCTTGATCCAAATTCCTTTCTATAGCCAGATATACATTGAACTGTGGGAGGTCAGTAGAGTAATCAACCCAATAAACAAATGCTATGGTTCTTTTTTGTTCCATAAGTGTATGTATAAGATATCTTTTAATATAACAACATATGCAATGAGAGAGAATTAAATAAAGTGTCCCCAAAATGCCTTGAGGAACCCCATTTATAAACTTAATTTGAGTGGATGAATTACTGCCCTGTGTAACAATTTCAGACAGTACAAAAAGCCCAATCCACCCCCATGTTACCAATCAACTCTGAGTCCTTGCCAAATTATTTTGGCAAGGGCTTCAAATTCCAGTCCTTAGAGCTTTACTGTCCTGCAGCTTTAAGATGTATCTCTGCTCCAACTTACCTGAATCAAATGCATTGCTTATTACCAAGCCTTTGGCAGACTTGACAAATGGGAGAATTCTGTTATTTGATTCAGATTTGTTGGAGTAGAGATGTATCTAAATGTCGCTTGGCATTAGCTTTTAAAGACTGGATTTGAAGATCCCTCATCTATTGAAATACCAGCATTCCTTGTTATTTTGTAATGCTGTATACATAGAAGTTTTTTTAATATGAAAGAATGAAGAAATCTTCGTGAGAATATATCTATACTGTTTCATATCTACTGATCAGACAAAAAGAGTGATTAGGTAACCAAATTATGTCCCTTTTATATATTAAAATTGCAGGACCCACTAAGAAAAACATATTTAGTTAACCTACAGATTGTTTATACCTCACATACAACCTTGTGTTTTTTAAAGTTACTACAAGCTATAATATGTCCATTTTGGCCCAAACTCATGTCTACATGTGTATTGCTCCTGCTGCCTTCTCCAACGGGAAAAGAAGAGTTAAAGCAGAGGAAGAGAGCAGCACCTTGGATGGTTAGACCTTCCCTATAAAAATTTTAAGGAATGCATTCCCTAACTGACTATCCAGTTCCCTTTTGTTCCTCTTTGGTAGAGCTATCTCAACTTCTAGTAACACACTGCTGCAGGCGCTTTTGTAGTGGGAGAGATCAGAGGCAGGCCAGAACAATCAAACCCATCTCAAAGGTCTGCTCATATCAACTGCTCAGGAAATGGCTGTTTCTTGTCTCATGAAAATTCTGACAGAGGAGGTTCATGAACCAAGTGTGAGGTGAATAATTTTGTACTCACAGCTCTGATAACAGGTGCAGTCGATGGAAGGCTCTGGGCTGAATCTCACTGATGTTGTTCATACTCAAATCCCTGGAGGCAGAAAAGGGGAAAGCATTGATATTATATATTGTTTGTCTGCCGTGAAAAAGCAATACATTTTAAAATGTGTTTTCACTTGGCAATCAGTCATATGAAGCATGTGCAGGATGGAGAGAGGTTAGAGGGTTAGTTAGAGAGGTTGGAGGACAAAGGGGTGAAGAGGGAGATGCAGAGGAGAATTTTCCCCAATGAATCACTGTTGGGCAGCTGTAATTTCCTCCTCGTCCTGTGTACTTTTTTTTCTCTTTTCCAGATGTCTCACTCCTCTCTCACATCTGACCCCCTTAGGCTCCCCTTATATCTACTTCACTCTTTTTCCTTCCCCCTCTCAAACTTTTCCTCTTTTCCCCCCTCAGGTTTCTCGAGAGACCACCAGCCTCTCCCTTTGTTCATTTCTCTAGCAGACAGTCCCTTTCTATGCTTTACTGACATTAGAATGACTGTTGCACGGTGAGTGTTGATTCAGCTGCATTAGGATAAAAGAGGGTAAAGTGTAGGATGCAAAGATACAGAAAAATCCTGAGCACACACAAGCCCTTTTTTCTACACGTCAAGACAAATCAATGACTCAGACTTTAGCAGTGCAACATATATAATCCCCATGGCCTCAGTCATGTAAGGTCGACTCTCTGATAAACGCAATGAAAGCAAGGTGTTGCGTCACTGCTTCTTTGCTTTCACAGCTCCATGGGCTCTTGCTATAGTCCCCAGGAGTCAGCTTTTTGTGCGTGTGTATGCATATGTGTATGACACTAACCATTGCTCATAAAGCCAGACCACCGGGCTAGCAAGTGTAAACTCTGCTCTCGGAAGCCCTTCATAGCCGTGAGTTTTGACACACTTGCCATTTGTTTGTCGAATCAAATAAGCTGACGAAGAGGCTGAATTGATCTGCCCTCAGGTGAAATCTAGTCTCGGGCAAATCTCTTAGAAGCAAAACTGGGGTTTAAACATTTGGGTTCTTAATTTACACACAGGTAGAGTAGTTTGACATTCAGGTTCAGATGAGGACCTGGACCTGAACCATTCAGAGAAAATGGGATCTCACCAATTTTGATGAGCATCCAGTCATCATTTCAGTCTACTATGCCATTTTGAAATTGAGGAATTGTATAGCCTCAAGAACATCATTCTTATTTTTACACTTTTATAAAGATACATGAGTATGCTAATTTTCCTGTATTGGAATTTCCTCTTAGAAATACTATTAACTGTGACTGCAGAAGGTTCAGGATGTTTGACAATGATGCTTTCAAGCCAGGCTAAGTTAGGAAATATAATCTACAAACGCATTTAACTAATGTCAAAAACATGCTCCGAATCGTTTAGCTTCTGTATCAAGTACTTAGTACCAGTTTCTTTTTTCCAAATAAAGTTTAATAATATACTGCCCCTATCACGTTTTGTTTTTTGCTTGGTTACTAAACTTGTACTTTTGAACAGATGATATATAGCGTGGTAAGTACATTAAGAGAGGGCTCTGTAAAGTAGAACTGGGTGAATAACATGAAGGGAGGATGGAAAATCCAAAACACAGTTAAAAAATCCATTAACAAAAACAAATCAATAAAGATTTGGAAATATTTAAAAGAGACCAGAAACATTTGTTCTATATGTATATGTAACCCAAGCTCTTTAGAGACTTGAAAATAGCCCAGGCACCTTGAAATAGTGTTGTTTTATCAGATCTCAGCCGTATTCCCAGCCTTCCTCATGAGTAAAGGAAATTTGTTTGGTGGGAAAACTTTATTTTGCATGATCAAAATTTGATATAATGAAAGAATACTGCATTTTATTTAAGTCTATTTAATGTTTTTATAATTTAAAACCATTCTGGAGAAAAATAAGCAAACGCCCTGGAAAGAATCAAACTTTTTTTTTTGGAATGTTTCGAAAAACAAGCTCTTATTTCCCTTTGAAGTGAATAGGAAATGAATTAGTGAACGCTCTTTGTATCAAATCCATAAATCCTTAAAGATTAAAATCAGAGGCCCTATATATTGGCCAGAAATTAGAAACTACAAATGTAGTGATGAGAGACACCTGTTCTAATCAAATCTCTGGCTCTAAGGTTCTGGTAATTTATTTGGTTTTGAAATGAGATTTAAAAAACGTTCTACAACCCGTAAGGTTATGAATGCTCACAAACCTTCCAAGGCATGTTAGAAAGCCTTCTGTTTTTTATTAAAAAAAACAAACAAAAAAAAATGATCCATTGTCCCCATACAGCTACTCACATATATAAGGAGAAATAAATCAAAACAAGCGACCCAATGTAGAGGTAGCTTTCATATTCTTATATCAAGATCACAACAGCATGAAAATAACCAAAAAACATCTCAGTCAGTCTTTCATTGATTCACTCATTCATTAATTTATTCATACAGTCTTTCAGTAGGTAGGTCTTATTGAGAGTCTAAGCAGCAGTTTTCTTCTCCCAACTATTCCATTAAGACCTCATATATGGAGTACATTAAATGCCTGCCTCTATCAGTTAATTTCTTCTGGTCTCTTACAAAAAATACAAACAAATAATCTGATTCTGAAAAGTCTAACAATGATGACAAGTAAAATGGGGCAGCGATTTATCAGAAATACAAACTTTTCACCTCCAGAAGGTCCTTTTTTAAGTCTTTTATACTGTTATTGCTAAAGTTTTTTAAGAAATAACTTTTAAAAGACTATAACTTTAACAAATCAAATTCTTGAATTAAAACAACATTCCCAAGCAGTAAAGGCAGAGAGTGGACATATTCAAATCTGTCTGACATCATGTAACAAATGAAAAATGTGTGTGGCCTCAGGAATATTATGCGTACAAACCATAATCCTGTTCATTGTATGCGTGCTAATAAGCTATTAGGTAAAATATTTGTTATAAGATCCTTGAAGGATCATTAGTGCCTTTCTGCACAGATACACACACACACAAACCTCCCATTCAGACATATATAGCCTATTTCAGGGGATGTGCCCACAGATGGAGACAGCTCTACATTATCTGGGCCTGATTAAAGAAGCCATAAACAAAAGTTGTGTGAAGTCTGTTAATGCAGCCGCTCTGACACAGAATAAGCACGCAGCATTGCAATGAAAGAGAGAGTGCGAGAGGAAAGGTTTAAAAATAAAGACACAGGCTGGTGAGTCATGAGGAAAGGTTGAATGCAGCTCAGCTTGGCTTTGCATTCTAGCTAGCTCATTGGGAAGCTAGAGAGAGACGTTTCTGCTGTGCAGGCCAAGGCCTCTGCTGACAGCTTGACGTATCGTTGGAAGGCACTGTGCTATGGCTTGTTTTTAAAATCAAATAACAGCTGTGGCTTTTTTAAACCATGATAATTATGATTGATGACTACCACATGTGCATTGTGTCGGCTGGTGCTGTGACGTGCAGATATTTTCAGCGCTAAATAAATGGCCGCAAAATGAAATGAGAGAAAGGGGGTACAAAAGGTTTTTCAGGCTGCTCTGTGTATTAGAGTTTTCTGAATTCTGGGTTTCTGTATCTCTCATATTATGAAGGTTTTTACTGTGTGAGCTGTTTGCATGAGAGAGAGGGACCCGCAGTGTCAGTGTTTGTGTCTGCTTGTGCCATAAGATATTTTTTCCATTTATAGGTGGCTGCGGTATGTGCGGTAAGATGTCTGTCGCTCATTTTCACACCCCTATTGTTTCCCATTGGGCCTGCAGATGTGGTGGCTACAGTCCCTGGTCACCCTTTTACCACATCACACAAAGGCAATGCTCCTCGGGCATAAAAATAGATTGCTGTGTGTGTGTTTGGGGGGGGGGGGGGGAATGGAACCACGTGTGGTTTACACTCTTAATCTTTTTATGAGAGAATTCAGCAGGGATTTTTTTTGACCCTATCTTAGCCATCACATTCTGGAGAAAGCAGTCTGATGTTGCCTCTAGAAGAACATGTCTCTCAACAAGCAGGGCCTCACTAGGCAGGACTTCTGCTTAGATTTTTTTCTCTGCTGTTGACTGATGAACTGAAGACCCCTGCACAGTTTTTGGACCAGGGAAAGCAAACGGCTGATCATCACTACAAACACTCTTTAAACCAACTCTTAAGAGTTGCTTTTATTCCTCTCCAGTTGATTCTGCAGAATGATTAGAATGGAGGGAAACGTTGTCAAATGTCCACATAAACAACATATGAACAGAGACAAAAGAAAAAAAAAAAGAATTGGATGAAAAACAAGCCAAAAAGCTTTGGACAAATGTCATCAGCGTAATGGACTTAGACTAAATAGCCTTCTACATATGTCCCTGGAAAAAAGTCTCACATTAAAAATAACATCAAAGCAAATAGCATCAGACCCAGTAAATGAAGTCCATCCATCTTTTCCTGCTTCATTTGACAGGGTTGCCGAGGGGTTGGTGCCTATCTCCAGCCGTCTATGAGCAAAAGCCGGGGTACACCCTGGACAGGTCACCAGTCTGACACTGTTGATTTTGATAAATCAAATCAAAATTGACTAAAACCATGGGCATCAGCCTAAATGGTCTTGGAATAATCAACCTCAGAGCGAACAAAAAGTATCAAAGGAAACCGTCGTAGACAAATTGGCGTTATGCTAAAACGGTCTCATTCAACACAGTCCGAGACAAAATGGGACCTGATCATATGTGCATAGACACAATAGTCTTTGCCAAAATAGTTTCAGACCAAATTCCATTTTCCCAAACAGCCTCAAAACAGCCTCAAAAAACAGTTAAAATCAAGGGATTTTTTTACCAGTCTGATTCAGACCTAATGCTAATTGATCAAGAAGCTACACTATGTACCAGTCAACCCAAAAACACACAGCATTAGTGTATTCAAAATGAGAGACCAAATGATGTCACATCTAATGGACTCAACAGAACTATCTGACTGCTGTTGACACAATGGTGGACAAAATAAACAGTGAGTTGGGTGATGAAGTCGTTGCATACCTTCTTTAAGCCAGAAATGTTATGTCCATTCTCTTGGGAGGTTAGACATGGAAATAGAAGCTACACTGCAGTTACAGTATTGTATTCTATGTAATACCTGTCAAATCCTGAGGGTGGCAGCATTTGGTCTATTGCCAGGTTGTTTGCAGTAGGTTGAGTTCTTTAAACTCTTATATTTTGTTTTCTCTTCAGTCATATGAACATTTGAAGATATTTGGTTTTGGTGTTTGATAATGTTTTCTCAAAAACTGAGGATGCAATGTAATTTACTCAGAGTGACAAACTCAAAATTATAGTTTCTACCTACCTGTGAGACCAATACATTTTTTTTGTGAATACAGTTTTTGTGTGTGTTTTTAAGCCCAGTAGCTCATGGTGAATTGAGACCAGTGTGGGAGCTGTTGAAGGAGAAACAAAATATATTTATTCTCTTTCTATTTTATCATTGTTCTGAGATTTGCAGATAGAAAGTATGTTTTGACAGATCGTTTAGTCTTTCTTTCCCTAAGTGTGTAAACTCTTGCACATAAGAATGTAAAAATGAGAGGCCTGGCATGGGAACAAAGGCAAAACACTGAATATTTGTCTACTTTATTCTGTGATTGATAGTGTATCCATGGTTAAGAGCTTGTGTTAAGGGAGGAACAAAAGTATGAAGAAGTACTGGGACATTTCTATTCATTGGCCTTGGCCCTTTTAGTTGATCTTTATACCACTCTATCTCTAACATTCCTTTTTCCTTGCATCTGTGTTTTAAGTTTCAGTTAGATCATGGAGTTACACAGTTTTTTAGTTACAATAATATGCTTTATCAAATTTCCACTTTGGCATCAACAGAACTACTGAAGTATGTTATCACCAGTGTGATCAAAGGCAAAGTGTGTATGGGGGTGTGAATGTGCCCCTAGCTCTATTGTAGCCAGTTTTAAACTGGGAGCTTTGCTGACAAGAGCTGGTGATTTAGCGCAGCAAAACACTGGCCACATCATATAAGAAGCACACACCACACTCCAGACTCTGGGTGTTTTTGATGGACCACCCTGGTGAGTGAATACGCCCATAGATCAGGCCAGATACCACCAGTGGTAAGGTGTTTGTTTTTGGATTCCGTGTTGAAATGCATCTCTAGGACAAAGCTGAGTAGGACCAAGCTGCAAACAGAAAATTTTACTTTAATAAACAGCCTTGTGTCTTATTTAAATTTCAGACCATTAGTTGAGAGGACACTTAATGTAATATCTCAAGCCTTGCTGTAACATTTCTTAAATAGCAACTCTGAGGAAGACAATTAGTCAACTTGGATTTCAGTGTCCTCTCTAACACGACTGTTTTATCAATCAGAGGTTTGATTGTGTGTTGGTTTGATTGAGAAGGTACAGTTGTATTAAAGGTAATAAAAAGGTAAAGTTTTGTCTCTACACACTTCAGTATGACCTGTCAGTGTGGGGTAGTGGTAAACACGGACAAGAGTCAAATGACTTACGGTAATGGCAGGATTTTGCCTTAAATCTCTTGACCTGCTGGTCATACAGATCTTTAGGGTTTTGTCAGGTCAGCTAAAAACTTCGTAAGTAGTTCATGGTAATGACTTTGACTTTCTTAGTGGCTCAAGTTTACTTCAACATCCCTTACCTCCTCAGTCTTTCAAGAAATTACACAAAAACTTTGACAAACAATTACTTAAATAAATCTCTACATTCTACTTATTTTCTAATGTAAGGAAATGTAGCTGAGTGTCTTCAGCTATACCAAAATTCTAGCCAGTCTTGCAAATGAGAGTTGACATGTGCAACCCTAATACAGATGTCTGGGGCTAATTAAATTGCTTTGTGCCAGTTAGGGCACAGTCAAGATCTGTGACTTCTAATAATGCCCCTACATACAACAAAAATGAATGGTAAAATAAAGCTAGAGTTGTCCACATGTGAAAAAGATTAAAAAAGAAAAAATGTATGCACTGCAGCAACATTTACACCCCAAATCAGTGGAAAACAAGCCTAACCCAAGGTCTCCGTTCACACTTCCTCCTCTTCTAGCTCATCCTTTTGGCTTCCCTGTGTATTCCTAACTCCATTCCTGGTGGAGACACCAATAATGGTGATAAGCTCCTTCCCTTTGAAGGTAACTTAGGCGTAAGCAACATTAAAGTAATAGATCTTTAGTGAAAATCAGCAGCAAAAGTGTTGCCCAGAGGGCAGGACTTCTGTAGCACGGGTGCTTGAGCCGCACCTTGCCTGTCTTTTACAGTAATTATGATAGTAATGTCTTCAGTAGGATTCAGGCTGATCCTCTACGCTTAGTGCTTTGAAACAGTTAAGGCACGATGAAAGAGGATCTTTTATTCCTCACAATGCCCTTGGTCGTCAGCACTTGGGTGCTGCCATTAAGAGGGTCTAAATGGATGTGTGCACAACTGTGTGTTTGTGTATGTGTGGATTGTATGGAGGGTGAGGTCTAAGTGCATTTGTGTTTTTTTTCAATCTAAAAAGAATGACTGCACTGGTCTAAAAAGAATGACTGCACTGGCATTTAGTTTCCCTTTTTGGTCACACATGAGCTTGCACACACATATACACACTTACAAAGAGTCAGGAAGGAGGGCACAATGATGTCCTCCCTCCTCCTTCCTCTGAAGATGTTGTTTTTTTCATTCTCCCTCACTCCTAGACTTCCTGGGAGGGGTAAACCACCCTTTGTGTCCAAATGCACTCACTCTTTATCTTTCTCTTATTCTCTCTGTTTCTTATTCAAAGGGCACAAAGACCAAGGCAGAGGGCTAAAGAAGTCTTTCACCTGGACACCGACTGATATGGTGAGGACTCGCCTACAAAAGTGCCAGGAAACAGGGGGTGGGGGGTGGTATGAAGAGAAAAAAAAACAGGAGATGGCTCAATGTTTTGTGCCTCTCTCCGCTTGCTGCGGTTTTGGGGAGAATGGCAGGCGGATGTCTGGGTGGAGAGAGCGGCTGTTTAGTCTAAGGCCATGTCATGGGAAACGTACTCATGCCCTTTGGGACTTATTCATACCCTGTTATACAGCACAAGCACATAAACACGTGCACATACACACTCTCTGTCCACTCCCTGCCCTCCCACACACATACATCCACCCTGTCATGAGATTGAGCGGAGGGAGGGGTGAAAGGTCAAGCACTTCAGTAATGGAACAGGAAACGTCGGAACAGTCGGTGCTACACAACATACAACTGTCTCCAACATGTGGACAGGATTGACAGGCAGCTGTTGTGAGCAGGCCATGACTTTGGGAGGCAGTGAGGCATGCATGACCTGCCCACTAATCTGTTGATCTGTCATGTAGATTTTTGCCTGGTTTTAATATGTTTGTGACGTAAGATGTTTTCCAAAAAATTAAAGCTATGAGATTAACTGTCATAAAAACATAACCCCTTGCTGATACTAAAAATCTGTGAAAAAGGCTACAAGTTTCATTGCTTTTCCATACACATTCTGCAGGGTATCTCTTACAGAGGTATCTAAAATATAATAAATACGTTTATATTTAATGTCTGTGCACAGAAAACATGGGAAAATCAAGTTATGTTCCTTGTTTTTCTACACAATTTTAGCCAATTTAGCAGATTTTGATTTTAAGGTGTTTTAATTTATTCTTTCTTGGTGCTGGTTTAAGGTGGACTCTTAGCAGAAAGTTCAACAGGAAAGAAAACCTATTGAGTATTGGTGTCACACTCTATTATGACTTTATTTAGTTGAATAGTAGGAGGATAAAGTGCAAACCAACAGGTTAGAGGACCTACTCTACTTAGTTTATGCATTGACAGATCTGTGACCGGCAGCTGTACCGTATATTTTATAGGGACCCAAGGATAACATCTTGAAAAGACTGCTATCAGCACTTGATAAAATCTTAACCCTTTCAAATAAAGCCATGTGGCTGCTGTTGTTTTAAAGACAGTCAGCTTGGCCTCTTGCCACACATGTAAAACCCCAGACTTCCCCTCTTATTCCTCCTCAGACATGTAATAGAGATGTGAGCAAATCTGGCTCCAGTTGCAATGGCCATGAAGTAACAAATGTATGTTAAAAAAACATTATGAAAATATGATAGATTTTTTTTCTTCCACTCCTGTTTCAAGACAAGAACAGTTCATACAAATTAAGGTTTTGCAAAATTTTTCTTCTAGCAAAAACCTGATTTTTAAAGCAATCCAAGCATCCAAATTTAAGGGCTAAATCCTTTATAGGCAGATTACATCAAAACATTTCTGTCCCAATTCTAAGACTCCTTTAACAGCTTCTTAATATGCGGCTAATAAATGTGTTCTTCTTTTCCTAGATTTCAAGGATGTGTCCAGGGTATATCAAGATTCATTGCTGGTTGAAGTAAAATAAAAACTGTGGCAGCCATGATGGATTACACTAACAAAAATGTGGTTAAAGATTGAAAAATTATTAGAAAAATCATGCTATTCTTTAAACAACATCAACGTATTTTTTGATGTGAATGTAGCTTTGTAAAACTAATACTACTCTACTCAGTTTATCAAGATATTCACCTATTTTCAAAAGGGCTCACAAATGTTTTGGAGCTGGCTGCAGTCTCGCTCAGTCTGATTTTGGCTAACTGGGAGGTCTTCTCTAGTGTCTGATGGAAAAGTTGCCTGGTTGTCAGCACGTTGCATTCAAACAACTGTTAGGTTTAACTTCTCAGGGGAAATTAAACACATAGGTAATTTAGTCATATTATATTGAATGGTTAATGTTTGACAATTGTGCAGGTGTTTTATTTACTCCTTAAAAAATTGTCTT